>JAHWFP010043859.1:656-51804 GCA_023313725.1 Lithobius niger | reverse complement strand
CGTGATCGACTGACTGGTTGTATAGCCGAACATGCTTCCCTCGCTTAGCATCGTCCGTGTTGCTTTGTTGCAGCCATATTAAATATTCCGGGTAGAGAAAAAAGTTTGAAGAGATTTTCCAACACCGATTCATTTTAGAGTTTGATGTCTGCATTGATTTTGGGACTTACAGCGTAAAAAAATAAAAGCAATCCTTCTTTAACAATGACGCATCTAAAAACGTTCACCGATATGTTCCTTGTGGCGTCACCTCTATTGCACATTTTCTTTAAGAGTAGGCTTCACTGCCTTTATTTTTACCGATGGTTACCGGTAGTACCACTAGTCAAGCTCTCTGGCTTGTAACAACAAGCAAATTAACGAATTAAAAACAAAACCTAGTTAACGAAACAAACCCAACAAATTAAATGATAAACGAACTCTTCTCCATTTACAAAAATATAATGAGGCTGAGTTCGTGAAGCGCTTCACAAGTCGGAGCGTTCATACCAGAATCTTGTGTTAACTATAAGGTCGATACTTTAATTTTAAATGGAGGTTACCCAAACGGAAACGAAAATGAATGTTCCACTAATTTTTCTGACTTACTTGGTACAAATTACAACGCAGCAAAAATAGAAACTTACCACCAAATACATAATTTAATACTAAACAGAGGTGCCCATCTGAAAATATTCTTCGGCAACTTTTTCTTGCTGTATCAGCTAATGCACATCCGGATATTACAATGTACAGAAAATGATTAGACAAACCACGAAGTATTGTTTGGCATTGTTTGCATCACCAACTACCAGACACCAACCACCAACCAACTGGTCAGAAACATGAACAAAGTCAATTATTGCAATACCTTCTGTACAACAATTAAGGCCATGTAAACATGAAAACAAATCATGAAGTACAAGAATAAACACTGCTATAGACTCTTCATACATCAGTTTCATTTCCAATATACGCTTAATACGCACCAAAAAAAAAAAACCTTCTTCCTTACCTTTAACTTTCTTTGTGCATTATCCCAAACGACAGCGTACGTGTCGTAACAAAACTACAAACTGACCAGTCGGGTTTCCCCTTGAATTGACTCGAGTCCGTTTAAAGACAACCGGAGGTGAGGGTCCGGCCATTAGAAGGAGAGAAAAGGTCCTCTTGGGGGTCACAAAACACTTGCATCCAATGACTCTTGCTGCACAATACAGTTGGGTTTTATAGTGCTTGTGCCCCCTACTGAGGGCTGTTTCTTCATCTTGTTCAACCCCTTTTTTTTCTTGTCTAGTTCCTGGAGGCCCCCCACTGGCTATTGAAGTGAAACCGACGGGTTCCGATTCTCTCCGAGTGATCTGGAGGGTAAGATAAATACTATTGTGCGACTAGTGAAGGAATAAAAGGAGAACAGCATACGTGTGCGTGTTTGTGAGTTTTTTAAATTTTTATTTATTTTTTGCTCCTTCTGTGCTTAATAATCTTTAGCAAAAAAGGATTACTGGAAGTATGGTTTTACCATAAGCCGAAGTGGGGGGAGGGACAATTGTGGTTTAATGGTGCATCGACAGTTAGGTCACTTGCACAGGGCGCTTTTACGTAACGGCCCCCCTTTGCATTCTCGCAGCTAGAGGCCAGAAATCATCTGAAATTCCAACATGGCGTCGGTTTTAGCTCTGCCAGCTCGAAACGAATTGAGTTTGGAAGCGATTGGGATAATTGTTTCTTCAGGAGGAATTCTTTATCTTATTGTCCCGAATTATAAGACTGCAAGCATTTGCTCAAACGACGTCGGATTTAGCTAATTCAGGTAGCGTTGTTACAATAGCAACGACTCCCCTGCAATCGCGATTAAATTTTAGTTGCGAGAATGCAAAGGTGAGTCGTTGCGTAAATGTACCCTCCACAGCTATGAGTGATGTAACAGCTATGAGAAAGGCGCAAGTGGATGGACTTGTTTCTCCACCTAGAAGAAAGGAAGAAAAGAAGAATATGGAAGGAACGGCACATCAACACATTGATTCGATGCGCCCATACATAAACTAAATTGGCCTTCGTTTAGTTAAACATACAATCCAGCCTACAGCTGAAGAGTGATAAACAAAAGAATAACAGATAAATGTGGGGATTTGGAGCAAAAGTACTTACAACACAGAGATTAAAAGCACCCAGTTGAAGGTATAGAAAATCCAACCAAAAACAAAACTGGTATAAAAACCCGCGAAGTTTCCAAAAACGATCGGCCTTTGAAGGTAGTGATATCATTCAACCAGGGAAAGGCCGCCAAGGTCAATCCTATTATCCAAGTTAATCGCACCAAATAATACTTTGGACGTTAATTGAAAACTTGGAAGATTGCTACAGGGAGTGGCAATCGTCAAGTTTTCATTTAACTTTCGAACTATTAGTCGGTGCGATTAGCTTTGGCTAATAGGATTAACCTTGGCGGCCTTTCCTTGGTTGAATGATATCACTACGTTCAAAGGCCGATGGTTTTTGGAAATTTGGCGGTTTTTTTTTTACCAGTTTTGCTTTTGGATAAAGAATCGATTTTTTTTTGCACTACCTGGTACGTTGTTATTCTTTACAAGTATTTACTCTACTTGCTCTAGCAAGCAAGGATAAAATGTCAGCAGTTCTCAAAATTAAACAACTTAGAGATTTCGTTGTGGTTTTGAAAAACTATTTTAATTGCGACCAAAAATTACACTCAACTGTAAAGAATAATTAATTCAGAAAACCACATATCGATACGAAGTGCCTTTTGCCAAGAATCAATATGGCAAACGAATAAACAAATATAAAATTCCTACTATAATTAATGAAATCCCTATCGAACTGCTCCAAATTGGTAGATTAAGTGAGATTGAAAATAAACTATTCGACTACTTCTTGCATATTCAAGAACTCGATTAGGCAATACCCAGATTAACCAACGGACTAATTTTAAAAAATGTATGTATAAATGTAAGTGTGGTGTATACGCAAAAAATAAATGTTGAATGTGCATTTAGTGATTATTATTCTTTTTTGTATTTAAACCGTTGTGTTGTGTTTATTTTTGTTTCTGTTGGCTCCTATGGATTTATGTTCATAAAAGTAGTATTTGTCAACAAATATTGTGTTCAATATTACCTTCTCATTATTCGTATCATGTGGTATTCTATTGTAACTGTCTTATACGGTACACACAAATTCACCATGAACTTCGAGCCGTTGTAATAAACTCTTATTATTACATATAAAAAAATTCAGTGGCCTTGAAAAACTGCATCAAGGTCAATAGGTTAATGATTGCACTCTGCTGTGTTGGTTAGATATTATTTGAGATACAGACATTCCTGTGTCTTAGCATAGAAAATTTAAGGAAAATTACAACCAAACTCCAATCCTAAGAAAGCGAGGCCCGAAACTTCTCAAAGTTTATGCTGTCTTTAAGTTATCGGGTTTCACATTTGGTATGAAACAGTAGAACGGCACTTACCACGGAATCGACCGATATGGCAGCCTTTAGCGAGGTGGGAAATGGAACCGTCGACACTTTTGAGTCAAACTGTGATTAGACTTGCAGTTCTTACAATGCTGCAGTATGTTTTATTTGAAGTTTCTAAACATAATTTAATTTGAAATGCTGCAAACCAAACCGTTGCATGGAGTGGAGTCAACACGACATGTTATTTATTTTTATATTTTCTACGTTGAATCAAAAAGGAACATAAAAACAAAAACAACAAAAACGTTGACAAGAGTTCCATAGCTATACCAAATATCTTTTATTTATACCGACCTAATCCTCTTCCTGCTTCCAGGATATGTCTTATTTTTTTTGTTTTCTATCTTTTCTTATTATTATGGCCTCCGAGCTTTACCTCTGGAATTATGTCTGAATAACATACGCAGCGACACAGTCGGAAAACGTTATTTCGAATTCTTCGACTTCGCTACAGCAATTGACGAAGACTGGGTATTTAAACTCTACAGCAATAATTTCGAAACGGTTTTTCAGGTCGCATAGGGCATTAACTGGGCTTGAGAGTAGGATTAACAGTACAACCGTTTCCTTCTGTAAAATTTTCGGCATTTCCTTTGTCGAAAAGCCTCTATCCAGTGATGCATGGCTCGAATGTATCTTATGGTGAGGTTCCTCTGTCTGTGTATTGTCTCGGCATTTGTCAACGCTCCGAGTAATGTCGTTGCCTAGGTAACCCGAATAAACTGAGGACCATCCAGTGCTCGAAGGATTTATTGCGCCGTTCAATAATTCATAAGACAACCGCCGTCGCAAAAGTCGCGGTTTGTGTTTTCCGACATCGGCGGTTGCCTTGATGAGGAAAACATGAGTAAATAATGAAAGCTCGTCCGTCGTTTTCTTCCCAACCGTTCTTCACCGACCCATCACTACTTCTTCTTTACCCGGTCCAAGTCCCAAATGCATTTTTTTCGCTCAGTATTTTAACCTTTCTTGAAAGGGGTGAAGCATTTCTGGGCAATTTGGTCCAAAATTATTGAACACTCGAAGGCCGTAAAGTTGTGCATCGGCATAGGCAACCAGACATGATTAGTCAGTTTTAGTTTCGAACCAGCTATTGTTTGCCTTTGGACTTTAGGTTATAGAGAAATGAGCCTCATTGCACCATTGTCATAAAAAAAATCTATGTTCTGAGAGCTAGAAACCGATTTTAAAAACCAGTTTCGTTCCTTCTTATTTTGAATATTTAATGGCATTGACTTAGGCTGTCAGAAGCTACAGTGTCAGTGAATTTCATGGTGGGTTCACATAATGGTGGTATTTGAGCTTTCTGTTTGATTCTACACATAACTCTAGGGCCATTTTCGAAAAACTGCGTTGTGAAACCTTAAAATCGTTATAAATTTTGAAGTATTTTCCTTGTTTCGTTTATCTTGTATTAAATTTAGAGGAGTTAGAATAGAACTTTTAGTGAATTTAATTTTGAGTTTAAACACTGGTATTTGAATTATTCTTCAGACTTACGGCAAACGGCTGAATACGTGTAACAATTCTTAATGCATTTGTGTTCAGAGAAATACGTAATAGTTTTAAATATATGCATGTTATTTGCCATGCAACGTTTAGTTCATAATTGGATTGAGCGTACCTCAACGGTTTTTTGGGTGAATTTCGTTTGAAATTTAATTATATTAAAGTGTTTGTGTTTACTTTATTTCGAATATGTAATAAAGATAAATAGCAAACTATAGCATGCTACTGGTGTTTGTTACTCTAGCGTTGTCCTCCTGTCCGGGATTTTAAAATATTTGCAGGAGGAACAGATGTATGATAAGATCTAGATTTGGGGTTTGTTTAACATCGCTACAATGTGTGGCACAGTGGCAACTGCACTGTGACTGATATTCGCGCTAATAACCCAGCTGTCGACGCGCCATTAAGCCTCAATTCCCCCCCCCCTCTTGTGAAGCATTCAGAATTGATAAACTTCAATTAATTTGTGGTGGAGGAGGTTGACAGTACAAAATCTGCTCTTGACAGCAAAGGTAGACCACAAGATCGTTGCAAATAAACACAATTTAATTTTTGACAAAATTTCCTTTTTGTCTTGGTCACAATAAAACATAAAAAAATGCAATTTAAAAGTCCATAATACGGTGAATTCCCTGTATACTCCAACGTTCATCTTGGAATTGGTGAAATACAAGAATTTGAAATCCTAAGATTTGATGAAATCCAAGAAGGCGGTTGGAATACACTCACACTATTATGGGTTTTAAAGTTGCAATTTTTTCACGTTTTATTGTGACCAAGACGAAAAGGAAATTTTGTCGAAAATTAAATTGTGCTTATTTGTGACGATCTTGTGGTCTACCTTCGCTTCAAGAGTGGATGCTTTACTGTCATTCAGAATTGGTTCTAATTTTTATCCGGCCAGTGATAACTATTAGGTACTTACTAAAGGCAATGTATGAATTGCATGAATTTTATTCTTCATTGCATAATATAGGCCATTTTGTTTGCTAACCAACACGTATAAATATAAGTAGGAATCTGGTCAAGGTGACTTAATAATCATTTTTTTCCCCTTCCATCTCTTAGTTGGAAGGGAAAGTTAATTCCGCCTATTAAATTAAATCCTGCCTATTAATTCCGTGCTCAGTCATCGAACGCCTAGAACCCAGTCATGATTAATAGCGAAAATTTAAATAGAGAAGTGACAGTAACGTCGTATTATTATATATAACTCTATGGTCGAGCCAGTAATTGGGCTAAACGCAAGGGGCACCGGGGATAAACATGGAGTGGAAAAAGAAGAGCATTTTACTGAAGCCAATGTTGTTAAAGAAGATTTCTCTGGCCTAAGACGCGCGATTTTTTTCTCGATTGGTTGGCTGTTGCTGAAATTTATAGTAAGTGAAATATTTTCTTTTTCAATTTACAACCTCGTAGCATAAGAGATTAGAAAAGCGACTTTTTTAGGCCTAATAAAATCCGCTTGACTAGAAGTGCCGTTATTTTTACCTCCATTTTAATGTAGTGCCCCTTGTAGCTATCTCTCCAGATGCTAGCTCGTAGCCAATATGGCGTTATTGTCGCTGTGTTATTGTATATAACTCCATGCTGGAGCCAGTAATTGGGTTAGCTGCAAGCGGCACTGGATAAGCATGGAGGTGAAAAAGTATTGCGGATTTCTTAGGCCTAAAACGCACAGCTATTTTTTTTCGATTTTCTGGTAGTTGCTGAAATTTTCAGCAAGTGGGATATTTTCTTTTTCGATTTCCAAGCTAAGATTTTTAGGCCTAAGATAGCCGCGCTCACAGCTCTGGCGTGACTACATGCGCCATTGTTTTTACCTCCATTTTAATCTAGTGCCCCTTGTAGCTATCTCTCCGGTTGCTAGCCTCGTAGCCAATATGGCGTCTTAGTTTCGCTTCTTTGTAAGATGATCTCCTAAGTTAGCTCAATATTTCTATTTCTTTCCAAAGGACAAGATTCTGTCCATGAATACATGTTGGTTGTTTATTTGCACCTTAGGGTTTTCCTTTCGCGTATTGCTGCTTTAAACATAACCATGGACGAATAATTCTGTGACATTTGATTAAGCGCACCCTGACCACGTGATGAAAGCAAAAGTCAAAACGAACACGGCCATTTATGGCAACATTCATTAACTTCATGCAGTTCCAACAAAGCGTAGAACGCAAGTTTAACACAACTCGGACCGTGTCTTTGCGTTTGCTTATCCTCCAGCTGTTATAAAGTCGCCTGTGATCGTAATTCACTTTCGCACAGAGGCCAAAATGTAATTAAGTCACGTGGCGTCGAAGCATAAATCAACCGTAGGTTTTAGCTGTGGCTGTTTTGGTGGGAGTTAAACAAAATGCTCCAAAGATTACTTGGGTTGGTTGGACACTAGGGAGAAGGAAGACTTTTCCAAAAAAAAAGGTATAGGAACGTTTTATGTGGTGAGAGGTTTTAAGAGCCATGTATCTAAAGCCTGTTCTTCTTGTAACTCTTTGTCATGTGCAGGAGAAAGAGGGTTTTATGTCTTTGTTTTTTATTTTTTTAATCTTTTTTTTTTTTTGTAGCCGCCAAAGAAAGAGTTGTCCAACGGGGAAATCATAGGATATTACGTCGGGTACAAGATATATGAGACGTCGGAGCCATACCATTATCGAACCGTGGAGGTCAGAGAGGGTTTCAAGGAAGAACTCATCCTGAACGATCTGAGGAAGTACACAAAATATAGCGTTGTGGTTCAGGCCTATAATCGAATGGGTAGTGGACCTTATTCGGATGAAGTGGTTGCTTTTACACTGGAGGATGGTAAGTTTATATTTTTATTTGGGAATGGCTATTAAAATGTGCATAGTGTATGACAAAATTCCTGGTAAAATCGTCTGAAAGATTACGTTTATTAACTGTTTTGCCCTAAAGACTAACAGCGATAAAGAGAAGATGCACCAAGTCACTCGTTTTCGAAGACAAAATGGTAGTCTGGTTCAGGTTATGACGCTACAAAAACATGTAATTATCCGAAATCGGCATAGTGTGTTTTTGAAACCTCTGTAACTGCCCCGCCACAGAGAAACAGGGCTGTTATCTTTTCATTGGCTCAAACTTAAGTCTACTGTGTTCAAGGTCATTTGTAACATTCGTAATAGCAGATGGGTGAGAAAGTACACTAAGAAAGTCGTTTGTCAATGAAATTCAAGCCAGCAAATTGTGTATTAGCTCTCTTCTGTCAGTGTATGTCTAGGCCTTGCATTATCATTATACTTAAGTCATACACTAAATATACTAGGTAGAGTTGGAGGTTCCCAATAAGAATCTGGAGGTTCCTACCTTCCTTACATATCTTTTTCTGCTTCTAAAATATTTCTTAAGGTACAACAAATTGAGTTATTTAATTAACGTAGGCATTAGTTTGCTTCAAATGACTTAAGGCTCAAAGAAAAGATATTATTTTAATGTTGTTTGTGGGACACTTATCACTAACTCGTCATTACCGACCGTGCTTGCCAGTCTGTTTGCCCCAATATTTAAATTTAATGTTTGAAATGTGTAGGTTTTTGCCTTTTCTAAAACTTTTGCTCGAAAGACAAACCACTAGTGTAACAAGCGGCTACAAGGACTGCCTAGTTGCACCGGTCTTTTGTACAGCTCCTCAACTTCCAATCTTGAGGCGCACACCTCTATCATGCACTACAATAGCTATCTCTATTATACTAACCTAAAAGCAGTAACCATCACAATTACCGGTTAAAAATGTTAGCTGTCAGGCTTATTTTACATTTTAGGCGTAATTGTTAGCTTTTAGGCCTAATTTTAACCAGCAGTTTTAATTTCGTAAGTAGCAGCCAACGGAGATTTGGATTGTATAGTAAGCATATTCATTTTTGCAACACGGTGCTTCTTCGGGCACACAGCTACAGTGTTACAACGTAACGCGCAGCGTAGCCTTTGTATAGATCAGTGGTAGTAAGGAAGTGACGAGAGAGACGCTGTTGATTAAGCCAACAGCGACTCATAGCAACTTAACGTTGCCGTGGTAACATGATTTTAGGCCTAATTTTCATTTTTTAGCCTAATTTTTTTAATGCAGTTTTAATTTCGTAAGTAGCAGATAGGCCTAATGGAGAATTTGGTTCAACGGTAAGTTTATTCATTCATGCAACAATGCGACGAGACTATTTTAAACGAATCTAAAATCCATTTGTTTTTATTGCGTGTTATCTTAATATTTCAATTCGACGATCAAGTGTAGTTATGTCGAAGAAGTTTATTAGCCATGAAGAAGCAACGATGTTTTAATTTGCGATGCTATTTAACTGACTTCTCACACTAAATCTAACGTTGTAAACTGTGGTCGTCTCTATCAGGTACCGTTGCGAAGTTAGAAAAGGTGACGCACGAACGACAAAGTCGTTGCAATAGTCTTCTCAGCCTGTACGGCTGTACAGAAGCCTAAAAATGGCAATATAGTTTTAAATTGGCTAAAAAAAAAACAGCCTACTGGAATAATTTTATGGGAGGGAAATGATTCTATTCATTTACACGAGTGAACAATATCAAAATGCAAATATCGTAAGCCATAACTGTGCCTGACACTCTACACTGCACTATGCCCCTAGCCATTGCGTGTGTTACATCTTTACGCTTTTAAAGAGATTCATGAAACGCGCCCTACTTTTCGCTTCCTCAAGCTACTACTTAAACATAACTCATTATGAATTTTAATAGCGTTCTGATAGCCGCTTTGAGGGGAAAGCGATAACGCTTCCCCAAATGGAAAAGATAAAAAGTATTAAAAAACACGCTGATTTGTGCGAAAATTGAAAATGCGAGGTGCAAAGACGCGAGTAAGAAGGTTTTTCTCTTGAGGGAAAGGAACTCTTTAAAATATTGATTAACTCATCAACGCTGCAGAATTCAGGGAACCGGGCAGTGCCAAGCATTCAGAGAAGCCGTGCTTGCTAGAGTTTTTTTAAGGCAAAAAAAAATTTTCTACTCGCTTTGAGAATTACTTTTGAAAATGAAAAATAAAAAATTCTTTCAAAAAAAGGACAAATAACTTTTTACGAAAAGGTGAGTATTTTTAAATGCTAAAAAGAAACTCAATTTTTATAGAGATTTCTCCCCATACTCTGACAGTGATTGCCTGTCCACAAAACTAGCAAAACAAAATGTAAAAAGCTGATGTTTAGGGAGTTCCTGTCACGTTTCTATACAGTTTTCAGTATTTCTTTTATTACCGTCATGCACGTAGCCATTACATTTTCGTTACCGTAAAATCGTCTGATGACCCCATACAATTTTTAAGGGTTTAATGTTACACTGCTAACAGTTTCAGGTAACATTACCAATCATATTTGATAGCCACAGACTACTTTTAAGTTCGTAAAATTAGAACTATTCATGACAATCTGGGAAAATATAAGATTACTAGTTGAAGTCCGTGCTATGCATTGGTGGTGTTTGATGCACCGTTTGCAACATTAGGACGGTTTGCACTGTCATGTGTTTGTTGTGGATGGCGTGTTGCTATCTTGAGCACGCTGGTTAAAAAACCAGTGCTTCGCTCACTCAATCAGCGCCTCCCCTGACCCAGACTCTCATACAACTACTTTCGCACTTTCATGTGAATATTTCCACCGGAAGTAAATAAATACGCATTTGTACACTGAAAATAAATAAATACACATTCTTACAGCAAAGTCCAAATCTTAACCGAGTTTCACTATCCTTTAATTTTAATAGTCTACAAGACAGAACCTTTTCCAGCGATTCATATACTGATTTTGTCTATTAAAAGTTACGCTTTCGGTTTATTGCCAACAATCATTCCGTTTACAATCATCGAATAATGTCATTATTAAAAAAGAAAGTTGTATTCCACATTGTTTCTTTCAGGCCAGTGACTCAGGTGCCGTTTTACAACACTGGCTATTTTGCAACTAGTGTTTATTAATGTAGATAAAAATTTTAAAACTGCAATCAGCTACAAACAACCTGTAGAAAAGTCTCGTTGGTTTTGTTATTCACTGTTGTAGAAATACAAATTCAAGAAATACAGCATAGTAGCGATTGCAACTTTTAATCAGTTATTCTTGTAACCAAAACTGACTAAAAGCAGAATGGGACCAACACGATGAACTGCTAAGGATAACAAATAAGTAGAATTGAACGATGAAATTCACGTGTTATCATTCATTCGTGAAATGAACACGAGGATTTGGAAGCACAATGAAAGGAACCAAGCTTATTTCCTCGACTTATCATTACGTGACTTTTTTCGTGATTTTTGCTGTTCAATTATATAGTCATTCTTAGCAGTGCAGTAGTGTTGGCTCTAATGTGAAAATTGTTTGTTACTAATAAATGAGTTAACGCTCGTTAAACCCGTTGAAACCCATTGAGTATTAGTTTTGTTCTTTAATCTTGTTTTGGCATAGTACGTGCCTGTCCATGGTTGGACTGGAGATTGGCTCGACCCATACTGTCTGTTTGCTGTACTAGCATTATTTCGTATTGCAATTTTGTAGTGATTAAGAATTTTGTCGACTTTACATAGTGGTGTACGGCCATGGAGATTTATTCCAAGGACAGAGGATGACCGATGAACCTTTTCATCCTTACTGCTGCTCATTTCATCTTTAACAGTGCAGAATGTTGACGCATCTGTTCATCTTTTCATCTGCTGTCGAAGCCCCGACTTTACTCTCATGACGAATTAATATAATTGAGGATTTTAAGAGGCAATGACGCGTGTTCAACAAATCGACGGTGCTGAGTTTATCACTTGCAGCTATAGCCATCGTGCAAACGGTTTCTTTAAACACTTTCTTTTTTTGTAAAGCAAAAATAATTTTTTTAAGAAATTTTGTATGCGGGCACACAAAAAAAAATAAACCTGGATGTCATTTGACTTGATTGAGTTTCATGTTTTGGTTTAATGAAGGTTTGCAGCTGAGGACGCTTTTAATTTACTCAATTTCAGGGCGAAACGTAATGGTAGACGGGAAGGGGGGGGGGGGCGGTGTATGGGCTAACAGGAGCTGTATGTGGGTTGAGCGCAGGAGTTTAAACTGAATTAAAATTCGCGTAATTAAATTTGGAAACATGGAAAGACTTAGTGCACTCATTCTGCGAGGAGAACCGGAAAAAAAGAACCGCAGCATTTAATGGGTTTTGTGTTCTCTAGTCAGATTATACTTTTCTTAATATTGTTATTCTTTTTTTTTTTCTCTGCTGGTCTTGTGATGATACGCAAACTCATTTCAAAATTAAATGCGCAAAAATTATTGTTTTTTTTTTTCGTTTCTTTCCGTTATTATTATTTTTTTTTATCTTTGCAACTGCAAAGCAAAATTTATATGTTTGCGTTTATTTAGATGTGAAAAAACGTACTTTATTGTGTGCGCGGTGCATTTTGAGCCCTGCAAGTATTTTGTGAGCGGCCACGTCTTCCTGAATGGGGTGGCTTTAATCGATGGTCGCCATTGTATTTGTAACCATCTTGGATATCAACAAGGCACTCTGCTACTGAAAACGTACAATCGATTATCTGTGTTCGTTCTGCGGGGAATTCAAGATAGGCCGCGGACACTATAGTTTTTATCGTTTTGGATTATGAATTTTTAATAACTGATGATTTACAGTTTAAGCGAGCAAATACCATCCTTTGAGATTGTGCCATGTATTGCTGACAACCGAAGGTAAAAACTACACCCAGATTAATACTCGTTTTTGTAAATGCAATTATCGATGTCACATACTAGAAAAACTAATTTAAAACTTTTTTAATACCGAGGAAAGTTTGAAGGATTATAAACTAAAACACTGAGTCCTCAACATGGTCTTGCAAGTACCTTAGTAATAGTCCAAAATCGACTTTCAAAGGGCGACGAATCTTCTGGTATAGGAGAAGTTCTCGACCACGTTGCCATACTGGTATTTTCGAAGTTCATTGGCCGAATTCTTCCTCAGTAATGTCCAGGGCACAACTTGTCCATTATACGATTTAAACGTTGTTGGCTTAGTAGTTCAACTGATGTTTTTGTTGTAGGTTGGAACGAACGATCGCTGACATTTTGTCACATTACGATCGCTGCCATTGTCACCTTAAGAGCCTCACGTATCTCAAGGTGCCGTCTGACGCAGCAAAAAACTTGCAAGTCATAAAAGCAGACAAATATTTTAATTTTTGACATCTAATTTGTGTCTTGTTCACAAAATTAAAACATAAAAAAATAGGGGAGAACTCAACATCCATCACAATCAGGGACCGCCATCTTAATCAAGTGGCGAGCCCTGATTGGGATTGACGTGAGGTTAACCCCCAATTTTTGTGTTTTTTTTTAATGTTTTAACTTTGTGAACAAGGACAAATTAGATGCCCGAAATTAAATATTTGCCTGCTTTTATGACTTGCAAGTATTTTGCTGCGTCAGACGGCACCATTTACATTAATCTACTTACGCTTGGAAAGGAAATCAACTCAGTCACGTATTTTGCATTGTGTCTGGTAGTCACTTCGGGACGTAAACTCAACAAGTAATTATTACTTGTTCGAGCAATCGGTGTGGCAGTAACAATTGCCACTCGGAAAGGAGTTAGGGGAAAGTTGCCTCTGTCTTCCCTCTTCCAGTACAGTAGACGAAAATTCAGTTTGGTGGCCTGGTTTGTTTACGGCTTGGTGGCCATAAGCTTCTTGTATATCATATCTCAATAGCATGATTACATTCTATCGTTTTTTTTTTTTTTTTTTGTAAATCGATTTTTTATTATTTGTCATTTCAGCCCCAAGTGAACCTCCCCAAGGTGTCCAGTGTTCTCCGTTGTCATCTCAAAGCATGCAGGTGGGGTGGGAACCACCTCCGAAGACAACTCAGAATGGAGTAATCCGTGGCTATAAAGTACTCTACAAGCCCTCTGACGACTATACTGGTGGGAATAAATTTGTCGAACATGCCTTTATACGATTAATATATAGTTAATAGAATTATCCCTGAAAGAAGATTAGTCCAAGACTACCTATATTTAAAAGACTTAACGCTCGGTTTCACGTAGCATGCTAGACGCGTCGTCCAAGCGTTGTGCTGAACTGAAAGCACGAAGAACGAAAAACCCCAATCGTAGCATTGATTAGTGTATGCGAGATGCACAAAAACGTGATATCTTCTCATTATTTGATTTACCGGTGTTGCGGCGCTAAACGAACATTATTTTACGGTAATGGTGACTATTCTTGAAGTCTTCGGACGATTTACTGCTACGTCAAAGGATCGTTTAACACATTTTTAATGAGAATTGAAAACGCCGTAGCGTATCATAAGTACAATACACACGTACCTTGGTTGCTCTTCTGTTTGAAATTCATGAAATTAAACCTCCGGAGGCTTTTTTTTTTTGTCGTCGAGTGAACAAAGAGGTACGTAGCATGAAGCTATTGTTGTTAAACTTTAATAATTTGGTGTCAATGCGGTGTTTTAAGTTTAAAATCCGCGTATCGCGTGTCACACGTATACCTTTCACAGTTCAGTCCGCATGCTAGAGCAGTTCATTTTTGGGGTATAAGTAGCACGACTGGTGGCAGAATCTGAGGCTAACTGGACGACGCGTCGAATTTCTAACGTTAAGCCTTTACATCCAGGTAGCCTTCATTAGTCTCAAATCCGCGACAAGCAATTTCTTAACTAAAAAATATTCTTTGTGGATGTAAACGGAAAGTCACGCGTTCAAGTCCCAGTCGTGACAGTTGCTTTTTTTCTCTCTCAGATCAGTGTATTGTATTCCCACATGGCCGTTATTTAATGCTGATCGCCTGCTTCCTTTTAATTAAGTAGCTTATCACACACTCACTGATTATTTCCGTTTTTCCCTATTTTCAGGCATCTGTGCCAGTGTTACAGTTCCTAATACCCCTGCTCTGTTTCTTTTGTAATAATAATGGAATACTCCAGCAAAAGTAAACGTTGATTTTGGTGGAAAATTTATGGAACAGTAGTTCGCAGTTGGGTTGTAATCGTAACCGAAATTGTGCTTCTACCACTTTTCCTACTTAATTTTTTCTTGCGACATCCTATGTTTTTTATCAGTTGTCTTTGATTACTGTTTGCTGTTCAATAGCGTAACAAAATCTTTGTACATTTATCGGCCCTAAAATAAGCCAACTCCATCAAAAATCTAAGCTTGGGGTACATGTTATTATTTATTATTCTGAGTATATCCCGCTTGCTATCATGGTGGAAGGTAGAGGAGCGGGGTATATATTCGACCTAGTGTGATATAATCACCCGATTATACACCGGGGTATAATCGGGGTGATTATACCCCAGTACCTTTTCGTTGTGCGCATGCGCAACTTACCGAAATAAGTTTAAAACAGACGCCGAATGCTAGTTTGTGGCTGCGGCTTTTGACTCACCTATGTACCAGCTAGAAAACTCGATGTATTCGTTACGATTTTCGTATTTTAACATCACACTTTATATTTTTTTAGGCTAATATATTATAATTTTTCTGCGGCGATCTATTGGCATAAATAATATTAATTTTTACCGTATTAGTCTTTTAGTTTTTCGATTCCATGGTTATTATTAGCAAACGATTAAAAATTAGTACAGAAACACACATAGCGCCATCTCGCGGCGGATTTCAGCAATGCGTAGTTGATGCGGCGTGTTTAAAGGGAGAAAGTCGCTGACGCAGCAACGCCTATAACTTCTCGTTGGAGACAAATAATTTGATGAACTGATAAACTGTAAGCTAATAAAACGTAGCATTACGTTATAAATATTAGTAATAACACAAAGAATGTTTAGTCCTTTTGTTATCGTAATTCGCTCCTGTTAACATTTATTTTGAATTGGGATATACTCCAATAAAACAGCCCTCTAGCTTTTCTGGATAATACGGCTAAAAATGTTTTCGCACTCTGCCTGTAACCAGACTAAAACTAACTCATGCTAATTAATTTGAATTTATACCTCTCGCACTTCATGCTCGGAATATAATTGCAAAATAATTAGCATTCGTTAGTTTTAATGTCAGGTTACAAGCTTCGTGCGAAAACAATAGCCGTATTATCCACAAAAGCTCTATTACGACTGAATAATTCGTAGGGATACTACTGCAAGTATTGCCTATTTGTGAGTATTGTGAGTATTTTCTATTGTGAGTTCCACCCATGGTGTAACTATACGTTTTCGCCTAGAATACTTGTCAGTATTGACTTGTTGCATCCAACTAGTGTTTCACCTTGAATAAGGGGCCTCAATAGGTCCGAAAATTAATATATGTAATGTGTGCGCGAATGTCAGGTAGTTGGGTTCTCCTGTTATGAATAATTGTTGAATAAATTGATTAC
Source organism: Lithobius niger (assembly GCA_023313725.1). NCBI lineage: Eukaryota > Metazoa > Arthropoda > Chilopoda > Lithobiomorpha > Lithobiidae > Lithobius > Lithobius niger. The sequence continues at coordinate 35,479 of JAHWFP010043859.1, read as the reverse complement.
AACGTTTAAAAATGCACTATATAAAATTGTAAATTGAACATGACAAAAAAATAATCGGTAAACTAAGAGTAGGTTTTTAATAAAGATGGTGCATAGAGTTGCCAGATAATTTCTAGTATACTTCGAATTTTAAACCTGTCTTCAGATCAAACAAGCACGGAAAGAAATATACGAGAAAATTAATCCAATCAGTGTGTATGTTTTAAGGATGTTCCTCTCTGATGATGTATTAGTCTTGGCAAAACCATTTGATGAATTTTGATGAGATTTCATGTGATGAGTACACACACTTAGACAAATTGGAAAGAGACTTAATGAAAAGTGGAAAGAAGTGTAAGAAAATAATGTATCCCACGAGAGGGAACACAGTCGTATTTGTCATCAGATTTTGTGTATTTGTATCCCTAAATCTTTCTGAACGATTTAACGGATTTTGTCGAGGTTTTGTGCGGTGAATACTGAATGATGTTGTAATGAGATGTTGTAATTTAATGGCTAAATTAAATTTAATTTCAATGCAACCTGTCTCCTGGATAGCAAAGGAATGGAGAAAGAAATTCTAACTAACTCAACTTTCAAATATCCAACACGAATATTTCCGTTGGGAATTTTATACAGTTTGGAAATAAAAGTAAAACTATTTTAAACGTGTTACATTGTGATGCTGCTATCATCATTACGCATTAGCGCTTTCAAACTAGAATGTCATTACATTATTACCGTAGTGTAATTTTATACTTCTAATACTGTATCACACGAGAACTCATTTTATGCACGATCTAACTGAATTATCGATTATAGTGTCAATTCATACCATCGTATTGATTTGCTTATTGAACACTGACAGCAATCTACTAGTAACCAGAAATTATCATTGGACCGTTTTAGGCTAAATTACCAGTCATTTACTGAGGAAAGGATTCTGTAATACTGGTAATTTTTAAACATAATAATAGATCGCAGCATTCTATATTTCGTTTTAGATAGTGTCGAACATCAATCGACTTCGGTGAACGTCAAGACGAAACTGCATGGCTTGGAAAAATTCCGCAACTACAGCATCGTCGCGTTGGCTTATACAAGGGCCGGAGATGGAGCTCGCAGCGATGCCATCTTTTGCCGAACACTTGAAGACGGTAAGTCTTTTGAATATACATGCATATTTTGTTTCACTCATTTCTTGCTATCTTCCTGTTTAATGAATTATGGAGAATTTAGCCAAATTAGGTAAGCCGGTTGTCTCTTTGGACGTTGTACAATCAACAATATAAAACATGATTTCACAGCTGACTCGTCCGAAAACTCAAAATAAATACCCATTAACTTTTTCCCAAACAAACCAGATAACTCCTTCCATTGTCCATTGACATTGACATTGCTTTTAAATCACTGATATTTGTTGGTGACCTGGGGGTTGTGAGATATTTGCACTTATGTTTTTTGTTTGTTACAGTTGTTGTTCTTTTATGCCTGATGACGGCCCCCATGTGAGGGTTGAAATATAGCGTTAATGTTATTTGAGTGTTCTGAATGACTATTTTATTGGTGTCGACCCATAATCCACTTCCAGAATTCAATTTGCCAAGCATTCAACCGACTATCCCTCTAAACCAGATAAATATACAAACAATGATTAGGATTTAGGTAATAAGTACTAAATGTCAATTGGTTCAACGTTAGTTTACTAAGCTGATGAGGAAAAGTTAAATTTGCTTTTATTTGCTTGAAGCAAACAAGCACAGTTTGTTCTCTGTCAAATGGAATTGGAAATGGAACTTCACAGTATTTTCTACGATGGTTTATAATAAGCTTAGTCTGCTTGGAAATATCCACGTAAAGCAAATAGCAAAGTTATTTAAATAGCTATGTAACTTCCTTAACCAACCAAATGAAGGCAAACAAAATTGTTGTGCATTCTGTACTACTACTATACTTTAGAATGGAAGCAGATTAAGACAACTTGCCTAGATTAATATGAATTTCGTGTTTAGTGTGAAAGCACACAAAGTCAAATCCTAACGTTAGACAGCAGAGTAAGACAACTTGTCCAGGTGTTGATAACAATTTCGAATTTCGTATTTAGTGTGAAAGCACAAAATCAAAGCAAAACGTTAACCTTAACAATTTCGTTTCTTATTCACCAAGCCTTTCATAAGGTAAAAAAAAAAAAGATGTTACACTTGCTAACTCTTCGGCCAAATTCGTATGGCAGAGTAATTTAGCACCTTTATTCAGACAAACATAAAATTGCTGGTCCCTTGAAATCTATTTTATCCCCTAAATTACCATACACTTTGGCGTACTCAGCTTTTGTTCTAAGTGTTATATTCACTAACTTCTAAACTTATAGATTGCTTCCAGCAATATTCTTGTTACCATAAAATCACATATGTACGTACCATTAGTCTGCAATATTTTCCTTAGGCTTGTGTCCAGTTTTCTGAGGTGGTTCAAAGAGTCTGCAATATTTTCCTTAGGCTTGTGTCCAGTTTTCTGAGGTGGTTCAAGGAGTCTGCAATATTTTCCTTAGGCTTGTGTCCAGTTTTCTGAGGTGGTTCAAAGAGTCTGCAATATTTTCCTTAGGCTTGTGTCCAGTTTTCTGAGGTGGTTCAAAGAGTCTGCAATATTTTCCTTAGGCTTGTGTCCAGTTTTCTGAGGTGGTTCAAAGTCAAAGTTAATGCATGGAATGACTGCATTTGTTAACTCTGTTTTATGCTACTATAAAGGACTGCTCCTAGTCACGTATTTCTTAAAACGGTCTATTTATCACAAACGGTTCTGGCAGCAACCTAATCTAAAGGGCATTTCTAGCGTTCTCAATATTTCCATTTACCATTACCCTGCTTCCTCTGGAGGTACACGGTAAACATATGGAGCTGAGCAGATTTTTAAATCATTTTACAACGTCAACCATAGGTCAAGTTTTTCATCTAATAATTTCTGAGGAAAGCTGGCAGTAGTCTAAATATTAAGTATTGCACAATCCTGTGGCTGTTTACAACAAATACAGCGGTTTCAAAACCAGACAAAATTTTGGGGCCCACCTTACCCCTTGCATGTGAAATCTTAAGACATTTTTTGTATCTCTAATCACTTAAAAGAAAATTGGGTCTTTATACCTTGAATGATACTTTCACCAATGTTGCCACTCGCTAAATGGCGAGGGAAATTCAGTAGTTGGCGACTTGATTTTTAAGCCCTACTGGCCATAATGGCGACTGATTAACAAACAATGATGCTGAAATTGTCATATCTTTGGAACCGTATTAGCTAGAAAAAAGCGGTTTGCGTCACTGTGTACAGAATTACAGTGGCTATCCAACCAAGCATTTAATATTGTTGCTAGCTTCTTTACCTGATTGGAGAGTTAGATTATTGAAAACAATGTTTATATATTAAGTAGCAACACTCCTGCTAAAACTGTTTCTACATGACGAGTAAGTAATGGACAACGGCGAGTGAATTTTGGCTAAATGGCTAAATGGCAAGAGCCACACAATTCACATTCGTGAAGGTTGGTTGGATGTTGTAACTGTCGAAGAATTATACACTTTCTATCTAATCATCCTGGAAATAAATTGTTTACAGCTGGCCACAAAGTGTTAAGCTTAATATCTAGAATGGCTTATTATAGTATGGAGTCACTAAAGGATAAGCAATGGTGAAAAGCATAAAAAAGCATACTTTTTCGAGGGAGTGCAAGTATGCCATAGAAAAGAAACAGACTTAATAGTTTAACTAAATTCAAAATTGGGATCCCGACACCTTCTTTCTCACTAGTAAATATTAATGAAATGACTAGAAATTCTGCCCGCATGAAGACTGTTTTTTTCTTGATGGCTATTAGGCATAATTATGGTGTAATTTATTTATGTGTAATTATTTATAATTATTTAAACTTTTCTGCTTACTGGCTACACTTACGGCGACCAAGCCAACCTAGTCATGCAAAAATCACGTGCATCGGTTTGGCAAAACATATTAGTATTCTGAAATCGTTGTACCAGACAATTAAGAAAAAACGAAGGGCTAACTTTAACCCACTGGATGCCCTATTACTGCGTAAGTGTGCAACGTGTCCGCCAACCCATTAATTACAGTGCCAAATTTATGCTTTTAATCACGTTTAAATTTGTTAGATCATGCCTCATGTTTTTTTCTGTTACAGTTCCAGGTCCACCAGCAGATATCAAAGCTCTTGCAATGTCGTCCGATGCCATCCTGGTCACGTGGATGCCACCTTCTAGTCCGAATGGATTTATGACGAAGTATGTTGTTTATTCAAGAGCTGTAGGGAAAGATGATGAGGTAAATATTTCAAACGGTTTGTAAAGTATAGCCAGTAAGTTTTTTTTTTATTGTTTTTGTTTTCTGCTTTATGAGTAGTTACGGCTAGCATGTGGCTAGCTTCGTATCTGAAGTTAAGCAACAGATAGTATGACCTCTATCTAGCCGTGAGGCCACAAATTCGAACAGTGGTAGTGTAGTGTGGGGGATCGAGGGCTGCTTCATTCGCCCACGGGAAAATGTTTTTACTATTTTTGGTTCTATTGTGTGCGCGGTGTATCTTGAGTCCTGCAAGTATTTTGTGAGCGGCTACATCTTCCTGGATTGGGTGGCTTTAATCGATGGCCGCCATTGTTTTTGTAACCATCTTGGATATCAGCAAGGCACTCTGCTACTGAAAACGTACAATCGATTATCTGTGTTCGTTCTGCGGAGAACTCAAGATAGGCCGCAGACACTATAATGACTTAATGTTTCCTCCGAGATTTCTTATCACCTGCAATATGACGCCCTCCAAGAATATTTTAGTATAGTTCAAAACACGGACCTAAACTTAGCAGTGAGACCACAAATTCGAACATTAATTTTGCGTAGTGTGGGGGCACCGAGGGCTGCTTCATTCGACCACGGAACTACTATTTTTTTTTACTATTTTAGTTTCTAATGATATAATGTTTTCTTTGAGGTTTCCTCTAACCTGCAATATGAAGCCGTTAAAGAATATCTAGTATAGTTCAAAACATGGACCCAAAGTTAAATGTGGACACAAGGCAAACAAAATTGGTTTTGAACTCTCATCGATGACTGTAATTTGTAATAAATTAGGTGTAATAATGCGGATGTGTTTGATATGCTGTTCAGCACACCATAACGTAAAGTTTGCTGTGAAGCAACCTTATGTTATTCCAATGAATTTCCCAATTATTCATCGGGAAAATGCCTTTATCCCAATGAACAAGATAAGAAGCATTCTTTTAAAGTAAATAATATTCGTGTATTTGCTAACAATTTTAACCTGCAAAATGCAGATCTAGTTTTCGTTAGTGTCTGGCTAAGCCAAACTCTAAAATGTTATTATCTTGCCAAAATTCAGCGTATTAGATTTTTTTGTATATAAAATATTTTGATTCCCAGATAACTACGATAAAGAATACAAGAAATATCAGGGCATTTTTAAGATGATTATTTTTCCATTTCCTTATAGTCTTGGATTTTGTTTGCTAATAATTATCCTAATTTGATAACGATTGCTTTTTCGTCATCGTTTTGTCAAGCACTGATGCATGACGTTAGTTAAAAGTAGTGTTACATTCGTTATTCGTACTAACATGAAGTGTGGTAAAACTGCCGTTTTGAGTCTACGTGCTTGATCTATTCTAATGTAACTCTAACAGTTCCTAATACACGTTGGTGATATCATTAACACAGTGCAATACTAAACCTACGGCAGTAAGTCTCAAATCCCCCCCCCCCCCCCACGGCAGTTATGTACACCTTTTCTCACAATACATGCCACCATGGGTAATTTTTATAATTTACACTCTTACTATGGGTAAAATAACAACCCTACACCTTTTACAACGACCAATACCTATACACTCCAATTAAATACATAGCTAAGTAAATAGACATATTCAGGGATATCGACAGTTACACTGGCATAACCAATGAGCATATTTCATTTAACTTTGGTGCATACTGGCAAATATGTTGCTCTGTGATCCAAGAAGTTAAGTTTTCAACTTCAAATATTGTGGAACTTTACATTTATTGTTGGGTCTTGCTTTGAAATCAAACTTCATCACAAACATACAGTTATCATTAAGCAGAAGGTCATAATAAATGAATAATGGATAAATTAATTAGTGCGACAAAGATAAATAATTGGCCAAACCTTCTCTATTCAGTCACGTGTATTAGCTGGTGAAACATAACTGGCTTTCTGCAGTTCATCAAGGTCATACTTTAATTTTATTTGATGTGCAAGTATAAAGAGACTGGTGTGCCAAAATTTCATTAGTGTGTCTTCACAACAAACTGAAACAGACTAACCAAAACCTATACGAGCGTTTAAATGTTGTGCAGTGGAAATTGTGCGTAGAACGTAGAAATGGTTTTTTATCAGAAATAAATAAGAAAGTTTTGAGGTTAATTATGATGTACGTATAGCCTCAGCGAAAGACCTAACCACCTGACTTTTTTCCTAATGTAAAACCTTCTTATTTCGTATAACTAAAACAAGATCAGACCGATACGAAACGACACGAGATCAATAGTAATTCATGATGTGTTTCGTTATGGGATTTGTTTGTTTTGTTATGGTTTCATCTCTGAGAATAACGTAATGGCTTGATGTTTGTTTGTTTTATTTGTTTCTCGTTTTTTTTTATATGCCTTACGCTAGTTTGCTTATTATTTTAGTTTAGTTTCAAATCACTTATGGACTATTTACTTTTGCAACTGACGACAATTATAAATAGAAATAAATTACATATCTTAATTATATCAAGGTTGAACACATTAATTTTGTTATATTTTTGTACCTTTGTGTACTACAACAAAGTGAAAGATAACCATTGGTTCTCATTATTCTAAGTAATGGAGTAGTAACAAAAAATCCCCATGTGGGCAACTGGAGTCACCTTGAAAACATGTCAATAAACGCATATAATTTTTGTTTACACCAATAGCATCTTCGTCAGCAACTACGAATACAAACAATTTTGGCCTGGCATTACATTCACACAGAAAATACACGAAAATAAAAAAATAAAAAATTGGAAAACTTACTTGCCAGAAACCAACTAATGCTAGCCTCAGGACACAAAAAAGAGGAGCATCCGGTAGTCAACTTATATTCAGACATTTTTTGAAGTTAAATGGTGGCAAACTTGTTTTGTTTAGTTAATGACAAAGCTGCTGTTTGTGCAGTCGAAAATTTTAAACGTGTACTGACATATGTTTCCGAGGTGAGTCCAGCGGTCCAAAATTAGTTCGGTCTCACCCTCATTCTTCATTTTCACACTGTATTCTTCTTTATTCTTTCAAAGTGCACTGTTGCACATAAGCGTTTTGCAATGCTTAAAATACAGCATATTTTAGCCTTAACGATTTCCACAAGCCTGCTGATTTCCAGTTGTTTATCTACGCCTGTATACCGAGCAAATTAAATCCTTCTATACTTCCGACAGATAAAAACCAATTCAAATATTGCTTCTTCCGAGGGATAAAAAATAATTCAAATATGGCTACTTCCGAGAGATAAAAACCAATTCAAATATTGTTAAGTTTGTTGTGACTCCATAGTGGCACAAATGAACAAATGATTTTGTGCAGTGAGGAAACATTGATGACACCTTTTCGACACTGGATTGGTTTGAAGTGGCTTATTTTCAAAGAAAGTGACACGACTGAATGCACTGAATGCACTGTTTTGGAGAATTGTGGCGATGGGGCTTAGTAACAGCCAAGAAACCCATTAGGCATAAAATGGTACAGTTGCTTTAATTTTCAGCACAAATAGCCACTTTGTGCCTTGATCACAATAAAAATATTATGAAAAATAAAAAATGTGAGCAAGAAACTCACGGTCAACCCGGATTTCAAATTATCCGGTGAACCCCATTTCCACAATTATTGTTTACTGCAATCACTTCTTGGAACTCTCGTTTTGGTTAATGATTTACGTAGAAAAATATTTGTTTTGGCTATACAAAAAGCAAATAAAAACGACTTTCTTCTAAGATACCAAAAAGTGCTTCTAAAGACAACTTATAATAATAAATTTTTAATACTGTTTTTTTTTAATTTAAACTGGTATGAATCGAGATGTTGAAAGTGAAAGAATTAATGGGGGGGGGGGGGCGATGCCTTGTATTGACACGTATGTTAATTCTGGAATTTTCTTAAATACTGACCCCTGTGTGGACCCGGAAATACAGTAACTCTGGTTTCTTAATTTGTGTTAAAAGTGTTTGAAATAATCTGGAATTGTGTTAACACGGAGTTACCCTAACTCTTGTCTAATTTGACATTAATATGGTTGCGGTTTCCGATGTTACACGTACAGCTGCAGCGAGCGCGGTAGTGCGAGTGAGGCAGGGATGTTATTTATGGTAATTCCGTGTTATTACAACTACGGATTGTTTCAGCCATTTTTAAAGCAAATTACGAATCTGGAGTTACTCTAATTCCGAGTCCATACGAGGGTCAGTATTTAAGAAAATTCCGTAGTTAACATAACTTTGTATCGGTACAATTCTGGCACCCCAACTAATGCCTTTCATGCCAGCTATTGAACCGACATTTCTTTGTTCTTAAGAATGCTTGGAGAACGGATTAAATAATAATATTTAAAAAAAAATAATACTTCCATTGGTTACAGGGTTACCGAAGGCAAATAAAAACCATTTTCTTCCAACGTTCACCATGGCAAAAATTGTTTCTTGCACATCATGCATATCAATAGGTTTTTATTTTATTTTATTTATACCGGCACAGTGGAACAGCTCGTACGTCTACCGTTGATGCAATTTGTCTTTCCAATATTTCTGTTTGCCTGAGAGAATGTACCAAAGAATGCTTTAAATAATAAAATAGTTCTTGCCGGCAACGACAAAAACAGCTTTCTCCTAGTGCTCAAGATGCCAAAAAATATTTCTTTGCACATCATGCATATGAATAGTTTGCAAAACTGGCAGGTTTTTCGGATCATTGCTTTTCTAGTAAGCAGAAACTTGGAAAGTACTTGGATCCAAAACCGTAAATTAAATTTAATGCTGCATTAACATAAAACCTCCATGGGAGAAAGGCAATAAAATACAGGGTAAGTGTTAAATTAATCTCTTTATGTCTTCAAATGTAAATAAGAAAGTTTACGAGACACTGTAGTCGACGGAAAGTTGCAGAAAAATAGCTGTTGTAGTCATGAATATTTATTAATTTAAAAAAGTCAACAAACCCCTTGATTCTATCGAAAAAGTTTCGAGATTGTGCCGAACAAGTTCATTAATATTCAGCTTCTAATGAAGTCAGTGTGTGCGTGCATAACTAGCAAACGTATGCAACCTAATGGCCGTGTCAGTTGCCTAATTTATGCGAGCTGCAAAAACTGGATGTGTTTACTTAGGTTTGTGTGACAGTATGCAGGAACTATACTGTGTACTTTATCTAAATAAACTGAATAAACTGCTATTTTAGTGATGAATTAAACGAAAGGTTTTGGTCCGCTTTCGTAAAATTTGCAATCCAAAATGCTAATATCAATAATTTTTATTGATACGCTTTGCAAAGAAGAGCAAAGTGACTTCTTATCCAGTGCTTCATCCTTCCATTTTCTATTTACAATTCTCTCTGTTTCTATTTCTATCTATTTCTATCCATGATTACTTAATCCTCTTCACTTCAGAGGAAGAATCGTTCAGTCGTTTCGTATTGATTTATGTCCTCTTCGTGGGTTTAAATTCGTAAATCAATAAAGTTAGTAAAGAGTTATGGGGTTAATGCTTGTTTGATGTGTGCATATACTGAAAAAAAATAAAACCGTAGAATATCAGTCCATTGTTGTTAGTGATCTATTACAATTCTTCTCTGTCCAGCTGCAACTATAATTGCATCAAATTATCATTATTATTGCTATTATTATTATTATTGTTATTATACAAAGAACTGGTAATTTGTTGCCAGTTCTTTGTACCGCAAAATTACGGTCCAATAAATCCTGCTGAGATTACACAGAAATGACATCTAAAAATAAAAACAGTACACGACGGTCAAATCTAATTGATGATTGAATAGTAAACTGAAATTTTATTTTGAATAGTGTAGCATTATTTACTGGACTGTGTGTTCTTTGGATTCTTTCTCTATTTCTTTAGCATTCTATGTTGACCTGAGGATTAAACTTTGGCGTGATGGTGAATTGTTTTCTTATGGTCCAAAATTATCGTCGTCACTGTTACTCATGCTGAAAATGCACAGTAAAAGACGTCATTCTAACCTAACCTAAAAAAATGCAGCAAGTTTAATTTACAATAAACCCCTCACGTTTCTGAGAAATGGGAGTGCTGTTTAAGCAAGCGAAGCCAGCAAAAATTAGCGCTTGTTATCGTAAACACCAGTTTTTACTAAAATGCCCTCGTACACATTCAAAGACTTCAACACATTTTGGTAAAATCATATTTATCTTTCTCAAGGGCAAATGCAACTGGAGGCAGCTAATATATTACCGTAAGTACAACAAAAACAACAAAAACACTATAAATATCAAAACACGGGTTTCAATAAAACACCAAGGTAGTCACTGAATAAAATAAATAGAAATGTGATAGTTTTTTTTGCAAGGCCTGACGCACATGGTCAGAATGGGTAGGGTTGCCTAATTTTTGGAGGAATGCATGGTCCATAAGTGATTGACAACAAAAAAATCCACATTGGTTGCAACTAGGATAAGGAGATTAGAGAGAGAGAGATTAGAGAGAGTATTAAATGAGTATTCGGAGTGGAAACATTAAGTATGCTATCGGTGATCGGGTGGCGTTGTAAAACGGCAGTATGGCAATGTGGACAGGGAGTAATGTTGAGGTTGAATGCCGCAGAAATGCTTGCCTCCAAAATTACGCCACCGAACCTATTCTGTCCATGTGCTTCTGACCACACAAAAAACTTCCGTACTTCACACTATCTTATTCAGTGATTGGTGTGCAGCCTTATTGAACATGTTTTTTTTTTCTAACGTTTATAGTGTTTTTATTGTGCTTTTGATGTACACCACAATGCGTCTCTCCTTGAAAAGGACACATGTTTTTTTAGTGAACATTTGGGTTTAGTGTTTATTTACTTTGGTATCTTTGGATGTCAACAAGGTCATTCTGCATTGTGGATACCCGTTGTTGCACCACCATTTCTTACTAAATATAATTAGCCACAGACTAAAAACTTTATGCATAATAAAAATTTGAAAGAACTGAACTGTTTTAAAGGTAATTTTTTAGTTCGTTGTTAGTAAGACAATGCAAGGTAGGAGTGCTAACACTAAGATAACAATAAATAGTAACATTTTGCCGAAATTTATTTTGCTATATTTCATTACACCCTACTAATTTTTCGCTAAATATTTCTCACAGAATGTAAATATATATTTCACATCTGGAAAAGGATGATTGAGGCTTAATGACAGTCGACAGCAATGTTGTCAGTGCGCCACACATTACAGATATGTCAAACAAACCGCAAATTTAGATCTTATCATACATCTGTACCTATGATAAGGTAAAATCCCCATACAGGAGGACCGCATCTAGGTTCACAATCAATTGACCGTATGGGATTGTAAAATTACCCCTGCTTAAGATAGCACTAGTGCACAATATTCGTACGTACCGGTAGAAAATGAATTGCGTAGGATCGATATTCTTGCAAATTTATGAACTTTGTTTTGCTGTCTCTTACGTAAAAGGAAAAGGCTGTAGGCACGTATTTTTATATTGCTACATAAATTTATAATAAAATTTTCATTTTGTTACTTAATTACTTCATTTACGTTTTAGCAATAAAACTAGTTCAGTTCCACTGTGCTGAAATAACGCTTTGAATTTAATGACTAAAGTCAAATTTCAAACAAGGCATGCTTGGTATGTTTCGACCTGTAACCTAGAATAGATAGTCTTAACTTTGAGTCGCCATCGTCAATGAGTTCGAACGTTTCTGCTTTAAATTACTACTAAATTATCAAATTTAATTCCCCGAAACGTGACAGCTCGTACTGTGCATTTTAGTCCAACATTTAGCATTAAATTGAAGCTCATGTTATTTACTAGCAGGGTGGTCGTTTGAATAAAAGATGAGGATTATGGGTTGACTCCATAAAGTTTGCATTAAATACACAATAACAAATTCGTTGTATTTCTGCCGCTCATGGGGGCCGTCATCAGGCATAAAAAACTCTTGCCTAATAACCAACACCAACCATTGTGTGTTTTTTTTTATGTCTGATGACATCCCCCATGATCGGGCAGAAACACAGCGTACTTGTTATTGTGAATTGAGTGCAAACTTTGTTGAGTCGACCCATCATCCTCATCTTTTATTCAATGTTCTTAGTGTTCAAACGACCAACCCGCCAGTAAATAATATGAGATTCAATTTTACGCTAAATGTTGGATTAAAATATACAGTAGGAGCGACGTGTCGGGAAATTAAATTTGATAATTTATCAGTAATTTAAAGCAGAAACATTCGAATCCATTGGCGATGGCAACTCTCAATTCTCCTCATCTTTGCTCATATTATTTACTCTTTCACACACAAGACATTACCAATCAGCTGACTCTTTTGCCATACACCAGTGTGATTTGGGATTTTTTCGCATTTTTAGTAAATCTGAGGGCATGATTTTGTCGACTACTATTAATGATCTATGTAGATGCCAGTTTACCAATCTAATAATGTGCACTCACATCAGCAAAACAGCCTTTCAGGTGTACGCCAACCCATTTTATCCCTTTACAAAACAACACATTTTGTTTAGGAGTGTGTGTGGGTCACGTCTAAGGTCTAAAATAAAATGAAGTATCATTAGAAGAGTTTGGAAACCGTGAACTAAGCTCTTCAGGGAAAATTAGGAGAGGAATGAGTTGCACAATTTCATATTAATGCCTAAAATGAGTCCTGACAAAAAACAATTGCCAGAAATAATTTTAAACGCGTGTTACAGTTAAGTAAGAGAGTCTTTAATATTCTATAAGCACAAAGCATCAATTGTTGTACACACAAATAGGAAAACGCAAGGGACTACTTAGTCTGACTACCAAAATCAATCTCCGTTGCTGATCTGACACTACGTCATTGGAAGTAAAACAAACACCCTCTACAACTGCAAGCCATAACAACGTCATAATTTTCGGCACCGAAATTTTGGATTTTGTTCACAATAAAAACAGCATTAAAAGCTAAAAAGACAGTGCCAAGCACCCAAACTGTGTAGATCATTGCGGCAACTTGCGCTGCCCAGTTTCGGTGTGTACCAATGTCTTTTAACTCATGAGGTTTTAATTGTGAACAAATCCCAAAATTTAGGTGCCGAAAATTATATTACAGTGTTTCTTGTGACATTGTGGGATAAAATAATTCTGGTGTCTCTTAACTGGTTGCACAGTCGGTTATTTTCAACTCGTTTACGTAAGTACCTTCAGCTAGTGTCCTTCAATAATTGACAAAAAAAAAAATAAAATTAGCCACTGACAGAATAATGTTCTGTTAACTGAATTGCTATTGACTACACACGTGAATTACTGCTTAAATCTGTACGAATACAAACAGCTAATTGTGCTAAACAAAAATAGAAGAATGTAATGTAAGGAGTGCTCTCAAGCCTCTCACAAACTAACAAACAAAGAACAAACAAAAAACAATTTTCTGTGCCGGGCTAACACTAGCTAGATCTTTGGAACTGTAACAGATGGTTTCACAGTTTGCTTTTTTTGTCTGCTCGTTTATACCAATACCACACACCAGTGTTTCGTTACTGAAACTTTACAAGTGCTGCAGCATTACGATGGGTTTGTACGAGTACAAATTTAGGCTTATTCGAAGTGCACATGTGTTTGTAATATTGCAAATTTAAATAGATTTACGGTTTATAATATCGACTTGTATCTCTTTCCTCTAGCCTACTGCCAAACACACAGTGCCTGCAGATTCTCAGAGCTACCTCGAAATTAGGAATTTACAAGAAAACCGAGATTACGAATTCTGGGTGACTGCATTTACTGCTGTTGGTGAGGGAGAAAGCACTCGAGTTGTAACACAACAGCCACAATCAAGAGGTAAGCAAAAGGTGTTGCAATGTAGTAGGTAACAATAAAATAATGTTTATGGTCTGGGTTTGACTGGAAACAAGAGAAAGGAACGGTGTGCGACATCTGACAAGAAGAAAGCATTAAGAAACTGTAATGATTCTTATCTTGGTTCGACTGTAAAACTGTTTAATAATTCTGTATAATTATTAAACATTTTTGCAGTTGGAACCAAGATAAGGGTCATCACAGTTTCATAATGCACACGATGTATTGTAGCCTACAAACGTTAGCATGAGTTTGCAGAAAATGTTTCATTGGACATCTGAAAAGATTATCTGAAAAGATTTGAATGGGGTTAGTTGCCAATTGCCATTTTTGTCAAATTGGGTTACATATTATGACGTGTGGGTCATAGAGACAAAGATTGTTTTTTTTTTTAGAATTGCATCACTGTTGTAGGTGATTAAAAAGCATAGCACTTGTGCGTCAACTGGTAGGCTGGTATACTCTATTAATAAGTGAGTTAAAAATTAGAGAGAACATGAGAGATAGAACTTTTGGTTGGATATTCTTTTGGTTCAGGTGGAAATTGATTGATCATGCTGCGGTTAGGTTCTTCCTCCATGGTACTTCACTACTCTCATACACATCCAGGGTTTAAAAGTGGAGGGCAATCTATTTGCACCGAATTGCTTGTGCACACATTTGACAGGAAATGGAAAAGCAATATAAATTGTCATTAAATACACAAGAAATAATGCAATGGAACGTTTCGATTTTCTGTTGAAAGCACAATAAATAAAAATCAGCAACGCCTTCGTAAAAAATCTAACATCTCGAGACCCATTTTAGGAAATAAAAGAAATGACAAAGGGACCGCTGCTGCACTGACGTGATAAGAGTAACACTGAGAAAAAAATAAAGTAAACTGGTAGTGTCGTATCAGTTCATTGTACTGAAAATTACGGTTCACATCGTTAAAATGGGTCTCCCATAAGGAAACGAGTCCTGCTAAATCTTGGGCGTTCTTAGCCGAAATTAGGGAGAAATACGACGTAAAATAAGAACGGTCCACGACTGTCAAATGAATAAACAGTAAAATTGCTGAAATTTTTAAAAGATTTAATATTTAGAAAACTCGGTGTTGCAAAGGTTGATCTTTAAAAAGACGTGAGGTGCGCAAGTTATAGTGAAACTACAAAGAACTGAAGTCAGAAACATTGTAATTTATGACAATGTGTGGTCTTTATAGCTTTTAAAAGATTAAGTCTCGCCTCTATGGCTGAGAAATTGTCCTTCTTTTTATACCAGTGCTATTAATGCTGCAATTATACTTAACTTACTTTGAAGTGGAACGGCCTAGTTTAATTTCTGAATTTTCATTTTCTTTTTTAAATGTATAACAGATTTTAGTGCTTGTGACGATCCTGCCCAGAAGCTCGAAATGCTGTGTTATGCTTTGTGTACCTAATATCTGTTAATACAGTATTAGTTTTATTTCGAAAGTGCTATCAATAGTGACTGGAACTCCAAATACAATAATAAAGCAATATTAATTTAACACTGACATATAGATATCAGGGACATGTTGGGACACATTCAGGGACGCATTCATGTATATGTTTAAGTCTATTCCCAGAATTCCACATCTGTATACCTAGCTACCCAAATGTTGCAGCGAATACTGTATTTTCACCGTTAAGAATTGATCATAGTTGAATGATGAAGCCAGCAGCGTAGGAAATTAAAGTCAAACTGTTATATTCAATACTAAACTTATTCTGCAGCATTTCCTGGGACATCACGATTAAAACAGTGCGATATTTACCTTTGTCATGTACATTTAATGTTCTTAATACCACTTATTAGAATAAAATTAATTAATAAATGTAAATATGTATGACAAGGTAAATACCGCACTGATTTACTTGTGAGTTCTAAGGAGATGTTGCAGAATAAGTTGAGCATCAAAATATAACCGTTTGTCTCTCTCCAGCGAGTGTTGGCTTTATCATTCAACTATAGTTTTCAAGTGATCATTAGGCTACATGTCAAATCCTAATTAGGTTATTTATAAAGGCTACAGGGGTTTCAAAATTGGATTGATATAATTCAGGTACCATGAAAGGAGGCCGGTAACCCACAGAACAGCAAAAAGGGGTATCCCAAATATTGTTTACGTGCATATTTGCTGGGTCCAATGGTCAATGTTAGTTTTATGTGTCGAATCTAACATAGGTGGACATTATCTACGTATTGTAATCTTATTTCTGGTTCCTGCCTCTAGAACCATCTAGAACTTTCCATTACCCACAATACCTTTGATGTTTTGCGGTTGTCAGGGGTTACCAAAACGTATTTAAGCAAAGGAGCCGGTGTGCAAAATCAGTCAGCCTTCGGCCCAGCCCTGGCTGGTCCCTTCGACCCCTGCCAGGTCTCCTGGTTAGGGGGATTTTTGGCAGTTAGGCTTAGTAGGCCCAAATCTGATTAGGCCCCTTTAGCCTACACGTTCCCCTAACCTAAAACAAGCCTCTTTTCCCTAAATACCCTAAGTTAACCGTAAAGTTTCCACCTCCCTGGTTCAGTCTATTTTGCTTCATCCCATTTAGTTTATTTCGCGTCAAGGGGGAGGTGGGGGCTTGAAAACTCAGAAAGGGCAAAATGGTACCGTAAACGAAATCAACAACACGAAATCACGCGACATCCATCTCTTGCGATTTTGGAAAGGAAAACTTGCATTTTAACATTTCCCCCCACAATTTTACGCTACAAATTAAATTTTCCTGCATCAAAAAGGCAACCAGCACTTGGGGGTAGGGGTACATAGCTTGAGCCCCAATAGCTCCAATCTAGGGGCGCCCTTGGGTACCATCTAATCTCTTGGGGGCACTTTTATTTTACTTTACCTTGCACTATAATTAAAAAAAAATTAAAACCTACACAGTTTCTCTGAATTTCACAGTTTCACACGTATGAAGTACCATACCACAAGCTCGTTTCAAGACTATCTAACGCACAGAAGGTTTTACTCTAAATATACAATCTGTGCAAACTGAAACACTGTGAAAACTTTTTTCGTCAGAAACTGACGACAAAGCCATCACGAAAGATGAACTCTTAAAGCTGCCATTGATTGATCTAGATCTAGATTTGGGGTTTGTTCTCTGTAATGTGTGGAACAGTCAACCCGGACCACTGCATTGTGAATGAGGTTGGTGCTAATAACCTAGCTATTGAAGCGACATTAAGCCTTACCCCCCCCCCCCCACCATGTCACAATATATAACAAAACACAACACTTTCAATTTTTTAGTGACCTGTTTTAGTACATATCAACTATACTCCTGATTAAGCTTGATATTTCTTGACATATTCTTGAATTGGCCACTTTCTCAAAAGTTCACTTCCCTCTTTCACAATTTCATTTTTTATACCTTTTAAATTTAAATTCCTTGTTACTTAGCACTCATAATTTTTTTTTTGTTTTTTTTGTTTTTCGGTGTACGAGTTAGATCCACTGTGATATCCTTGGCCACCAAACTGGCATTTCTGTTTGCCTTGATAGGTGCGCTGACATGGCTGACTTTTTGGTAAAAATAGTATTCAGTCATACAGAAATGCTTTATCTGAACTCGGAAGTAAAAAAAAATAAAATAAATATCAAGGATAAAAACAAACATCCGACAGTATATCTCACTCTGTGGTTGTTAGACGGCAGAGATATTTATAAATTCACAGAAGCACGACTTCACAGAGCAAATTACATGCCGGATGACTGTTTTCATCATCAATATAACAAATTATGAAACGGCATTACAAAGTAACCAACTAAAATGATACCCGCACAACAGGGTACAATGCACCTATTTTCATACAATGGGGTACCATAGAGCAAGCGATTGCCACTAGGCAAACGTTTGTTTCCGGTGTCCATCCAGGTACAATAGTACAGAAAAAGTGTGAAGTATTCGCTCAGTTAAAACATGATTTGCATAAAAACAGGCTTGCAACATACACACCCACACAAAAAAAAAAAACGTTAAAAATAGATGTAGTCCATTTAAAATTACAAGCCGATTTGTACAAGGTAGATAATGGGTTTTCATTAATGAAAGGTAAACGGGTTTCATTCAGTACTCTGTTTAGTTTTACTTTGGGCGGCCATTACAGAGTCGTACTGAATCGTTAAATGTCATTGTAGTGTGGGAAATGTTGCACCTGTGTTTATGCTGGTGCCTCTTTCTGAAGTACCTGCACTACCAGATAAGCATTCCCCTTTTTTTTTTCCATTCAATTCTTCAAACGTGAGGACGTTGTTCAGTGCTGTTTATTCCATGAAAAGGAAGGCAGATGTTTGATGTTTTCAGTATGGCATGCATTGAGGAAGAGGAGGAAAGCGATGACTGGAATACAACTGAATATATTTAAAACTAATCCGATAAATAAATTTTACCAAGTACAGCATGACAGCAGACCTAAAAAAAATATCTGTTCTTTTTTTTTGTTTGGAAAGTTGAAAGACTGGGATGATGGTGGAATACCTTTCAAACTTTTTTCTACCAATATTCTCTGGCGAAAACGTTCATGCCTTAGCCTACCTAAAAAAAGGTTTAAAAAATTTAACGTAATTAATTTTATTTCCGGCTAAAAATAAAAAATCCTAAATCTTTAATACGTTGAGATCGAGTCGGTTCAGCATTTGAACCATTAATTAAAAAACAAGTTTTATTTTAAAATCGTATTGTAAATATTTAGCCAACAACGAGACTCATATAATAGGTTTTTTAAAATTATTTTGCATACAAGATGAGACAGTTTTTAACCACTTTAAGTTGGGTATTTTGAAAAAGGATTCCGTAAAGCTAAATTAATTTTTAATAATAAGGAATAAGATTATTCGTGTAGTTAAAATCCGTACAAAACAAAATTTGTTAAGAATGTTCTTTTTTGTCCGTTTTTATTTTTTTTTCTAGGCCTTTTTTTCTGATTCATACAGCTAAATATGCCACACATACGTTTATATTTTGTAAGCTTCATTCTTTAAATTAAAATCCTTTGCTTCAGTTAAATTTATTAATATCTGACATTTTTAACACAAACTTCAATTTACTGTGCGACGACCAGTGTCTACAAATTATTATTGAAGGTTTTGTTTTATTTGAAAAGAACACAGAACCGTAACAGTAGTTTTAAACTGAAGGTACGCGAATTTCATCTAGTGCGTTATGCTTTTTCTCGGCTTGTAGAGGAGTACCTAGGAATCTGAGAACAGTGGCGCCCTCCGTGCTTCGAGGTCGCGCAAGTGCCCATTATGTACTTCGATTATTAAAATAAACTCAATAGCAAAAAAAAAACAGTTATTAATTAGGTAATTAAAGTTATCTGCCTCAAGCACATGAAGATCAAGGTGTAAATTTTATTGTATTTTATTTTACACAGTATTTGTTTTATGCCTTCATAACATCCATCATTTTTTTGCTTATAATTGGCGAAAACATAACTGATTAATAGACCATAGCAGATGATGTATAATCTATTTTATCATGCAACTTCAAATGCAAAGGAAGTCAGGCACGCAAGCAACAGGAATGCGTTTATAGAAGTCCTTTTCCATAATTACTCTTTTATCATTCGACGATGTAGTTTTAGTTGCCTATAATTGCAAAAACGACACAGCAGCTGAATGTTACAGAGGCAGCGAAGGCAGATGGTTTGGTGTATGCAAATAATAGTACAATTTTTATGATTTTATTTTTTATTTTTTGTCTTCGGTGTTATTTCTCCAGGATTTAGACGACGAAATTAAACCAAAGCGAATTTCGAATTGCTTTAAAGGATATCTACATGGTTGTCATGAAACTCATTATGCATAAATCGATGGTTGTAGACGGTGAAAACAGTTGCCCCGCTTGATTTATTTATCAGTCTTTATGGTACTAGAATTGCATCGTGGTTGTGGCAGTTAAAACATAACGCAACTTTAAAACTACGTTTTGTACATTGCATCAAAAATTACGGAACTAATTATTGTAGTTTCAACTTACTGAATTACTATGAACTTGTAATTATAACATAGATCAATAGGTTACCTCAACTTTCCCCCAAAGAAACACAAATGGCTTCCTAAGGTGACGCACATGCTTTGATGACTCATCCCTCTGGAAAATTAAAAGAAAAATTGAGCACCTAAAAGTAAGGTAAAGCATAATGGTGAAGTTACCACCTCTCAGCAACCCTAAAGCATGAGTACGTACGTAGTTTTCTATTTAGAGACAGTATTTCCAGTATCATCACCCGAAATCACCCTTCTCTCAGCCATCTGGCTGGAAAAATGGTTGTGACAATGCAAATCTAGCTAGCAATGGATGATGGAACGGATGGAGACTAAGAGCAAAGTACATGCTGTGTCAGTTTCGGGCTGCACAACCGTCCCACCACTCACTCACTACATTTACATGGCCACAAGAAAAAGCATTTTAACGACGTGCTTTGAAATGCGGCACCTGTTTATAAGACGACAGACCGCGATTAGGGCCAATGAATGCTCAGAAAACCATTCCTACCTACCCTCCCCTTGGCGAGTAGTGAGTAGGTCCCACGCTGCTTTAGATTAGGGGTTTGAATAACATCTCTGTAATGTGTGGTGCAGTGGCAACCCGGACCACTGCACTGTGACTGAGGTTGGCGCTAATGACCAAGTTGTCGACGCGCCATTAAGTCTCAATCCCCCCCCCCCCCCACGCTGCTGAAGCCGTGGCATGTAGTAAACTAGGTCAGCTTAAACCCAAATAACCAAACGTATGCAAGACTTAGTCGTCTTTTTAGTCATGTAAGCTTTTCAGTTAATTTACCTAAAATTCGAGTTGCACCAGCACTAAATACGTGGCCGCCGTAACTGTGACCGCCATCTTTACCAGGCGTTCTCCAACGTCTCAATGCGATTGCGAGTGTTTACATGAATAAAGACGATGCGCTTCAAGTGGCCGATTCAGGTCTGCAGTGCGTTTCGGTTTCTGTAGCGCCAGATGGAGAAAGGGCCGCGAAACGGGAATTTACAAGGTCCGGACACCCGTTCACGGTGACCCGGACGTGATGCGCATCCCTCTGAAGTGGCTTCGAAGTGGTCATATAAACGTAGTGACTCACTCCTAGCATGCATCCGTCCCATCATGCATTGCTAACCTGATTTGCATTATTCAACCATTGTTACAGATGTCTGACAGAAGGGAAATCGGATGATAAAGTCAAAAGTTCAACAACAGTCACCCTTATTGGATTGACTACTTGAAAATGTGTGGTGTGCAATCATTTGGGTTATACAATATCAGCCAGTGTCATGAAGCGAGTGACAGTACTCACATATATTCAGGATGTAAGGTATTGAGAAAGGGTGGCTATAATAGGAAGGCAAGACAACGTATTGAGTCCATGCACCCAGAAAAATTCTGCCGTAAAGTAGGTCAACAAAGCACAGACAGATTAGGCAACTCAACAGTTTCCACAGACAGATCACATTGTTACTAGCTCAACAAGTTTTTACTGCTGACAGTATAACACATTAGTACGTATTCAAAGGATGGTAGATTTTAACCTGTGACGGAGGTTAGTGCTAATAACTTACTGACAACGTGCTATTTTAGCGTAAAAGAAGCTGAGCAGCACAGACGTATTCAGAAATTCATGGGTTTTTCGAGTCAATTACAGGGGATAGCCACTAGACGCTGAGTGACATAGGTGTCTTTAAGGATTCATGGGTTTTTCTAAAGAATTACTTGATTTATAATTCATATCACGCAATTTAAAAAAAAAAGGAGTATAATGAAATGAAACGATAAAATGAAACAATACAACTCTCGATTTCAAATAAAATGTAATTATCAAAACCTCTTACATTTTATCAAGATTACTAGTGCAGCATATAACTAGCGCATTGAGCCACTAGGGAGTTACCAAATAGGCTGTACACCCAATACTAAACAAGCCACACCCAATTAAATAAATACTTTTATACATACTTCAAAACTTAGGGCGCGTTTATGCAACGACGCGCCTTTCCATTCTCGCAGCTAGAATTTAATCGCTGAGGCACAGGTGTCGTTGCCATGGTAACAACGCTACCTGGATTAGCTAAACCCGACATCGTTTGAATATATACTTACAGTCTTGTAATCCGTGCCAATAAGATAAAGAATTCTTCCTGACGAAACAATTTCCCAGTCGCTTCTGAACTGACAAAAATAAGGTTTTCTTTGTGAGCCGGAAGAGCTCAAACAGCCGTCATGTTGGAATTTCAGATGATTTCTAGCTTCTAGCTGCGAGAATGCAAAGGCGAGTCGTTGCGTAAACCCGCCCTTATTCCCTCAAGTTGAATCCAAAATTACGAAAAGACAGACCAAAAATTCCAAATTGTTAATGCGTGGCCTATTGATTAATGGCAATCCTCCTTTTGCTTATGCTGGAGGGCTGCTCACATTTTGCTCCTTCGCCGACATGCCTTATCTTACTTACATTATAATACTTTTCTATAACCTTTTTGTGCGTGGTGTCCACAAAAAACTACACAAGACGGGAAAACATTAGCCCCTCAGCACAACACGAACTTTGAGAGGGGGGTCTCTAGGAACACCTAGCAAAGCGAGCAGCTACAGCCAGAGCACCATCACAGTCGACATGTCGTTCCTTAAACTGTCAGTACTTTTCTGCAACCGTTTCGTGCGTGGTTTCCACAAAAAAGAACACCTTCAAGACAGGGGGAAAAGGTAGCCCCTAGCACACCACGAACTTTGAGAGGGGTCTCTAGGAACACCAAGCAAAGCGAGTGGTACTGCCAGAGCACACCCACAGTCCACATGCTTTACCTTAAATTTTAAATACTTTTCTACAACCCTTTCGTGCGTGGTGTCCACAAAAAAGAACACCTTCAAGACAGGGGAAAAAGGTAGCCCCTAGCACACCACGAACTTTGAGAGGGGTCTCTAGAAACACCTAGCAAAGCCAGCAGCTACAGCCAGAGCACAGCCACAGTCTTTACCTTAAATTTTAAATACTTTTCTACAACCCTTTCGTGCGTGGTATCCACAAAAAAGAACACCTTCAAGACAGGAGGAAAAGGTAGCCCTAGCACACCACGAACTTTGAGAGGGGTCTCTAGAAACACCTAACAAAGCGAGCAGCTACAGCCAGAGCACCATGCCTTACCTTAAATTTTAAGTACTTGTCTACAATCTTTACGTGCGTGGTGTCCATAAAAAAGGGACATCTACAAGACAGGGGGTAGAGCTATCCCCTCAGCACACCACGAGATTTGACAATTGGAGAAATGACATTCCTTTGGTTTGGAGACGAGGAGGCTGTGCTGCTCACTTTGGTACTACCAAAGTCAGCAGCCACAGCTACAGCTGCAGCCACATCCAGTCAATGTCCCCGTCACCAAACCAAGTGAATGTCAATTTGAATCCCTTGACTAACTCAAGCATTGAAAAAAAATGCATGGAATTTAATGTATTCAAGAAAGGGTTAAATTCTGAAATGGGGAGTCATCAAAGGCTTCATTATAAATGCAGATAACCAAAAAAATCCATGGAAGCTCTCGTTCTTGTCTGAAGATGAACGGTCTGTTTTTTATCTTTCCAATTTTCGTAATTAATTTCTTTAATTTAATTTTTTTTTTGCCTTTTGCGACGTGTTCCATGTTGTGGAAAGTGTCAACAGAATTGTCTATAATTACGAAGGCGTTCCTTCGGTAAATACGCCGAGTGCGTTAATTGAATTTTTATCCCACAAAATTCTTTAGGGATCTTGCAATATTGATGAATTTCATTCGCTCCGTTCGTTCCGTACTTTTAGAGTAAATTAAATTATGAATATTAATCACAAAATTTGCACTTGCGTTTGGTTTCAGGCGTAACTTCCTGTTTTTTTCTATGCATTCGTCCAAGTAAATTTTACATGGTATGCTATGAATGCACCAAGGTCTACACATATGCATTTTAAAATGATGAGGAAATATTGTTATTAGAGTTAGTTAAGCTAAACGAATTTTAAATGTTGTTTATTTTTAATTTTCGAAATCTTTTTAAAATTCATTTTTAGCATGGAAAAATAAATAAAGTTGACATTTTACTCTGTGGTTGTGGCTGCTCTTAAACCGCATTCGGTTTATTTCCTGAGATAAAGAGTAAAAGAAAGGAGGAAGGGCACCTCAACACTTTGATTAGTTGCTCCCGTACTTAAAGTAATCTGGCTTCTTTAAATGGGATTTCACATCAAATCAAATGCACATATAGAAATAGGGTTCTTTGTATATTACTCTATTGGGAGATGGACCCTAGGCGAGTTAAAATCACTTAGTATTGGTATGTATTTCGGAGGTTGATACCAAATTTTCCACATCTTCATTTAAGGGATAGAGTTTAAAACGCCACACATGTTTTTTCAAACTTTTTTTCCTTTTAAATGAAGATGGTGAAAATTGGGCTTCAACCCTACAACTATAGTCTGTTCCACATTATGTTTGCAGGAAACTGACTGTATGACGCCGCGTTTCCTTCCACTATGAGTGCAAAAACACATAAATATCCCACTTGTAGACTTTTAACAGTAACTATGTAGAGTCTATAAGTGTGATATCGACATGTTTTTACACTCCTATTGCAAGGAAACGTGGCCTCATACGATCAGTTTCCTGCAAACATTATGTGGAATAGACTATATATATATATCAAGCCACTCCTTTTTGCGTGATCGACTAAACTTTCTTTATTTTCCAAGTCTTTTCCAAGTATATCAATATTATTAAACTTTCGTAATTTTTTATTTAATTCGGCTTTTAAAGAGGGTGGTTTACCAAGTGAAAGTATTTCATTTTATTGTGGCACCATTTTCGGTCCGCCATATCGGTTAATTTCTATTTTCGAATTTTTGTTTACATTCCGCAAAAACATTCGCTGGAGTAATTTCGATTTATACGGTCTCTATTTCAGTTCTATTTATAATGTTAATGATGTTTTCCTCTATTTAGCCTAGCGATTGTATATGGTGGAAAATTTCATTTCGTCGTTCTACCTGTAATTATTTTGCGTCAGCTTTGGTCTTCCGTAATAAGTAGGCCTAAACCTCCTTTTTATGCCGCTCGTATACAAAATTAAACGTAAACGCTCAGAATCAGACAAGAATTAGCTTCGTGTTGCCATAAAAGGCCGACGCGTCACGAAGGTGACGTAATCGCCCTAATATAGACATAACGAGAATGAAAGCAAACCGATTCCTCTAAGTGAGATATACTGTATAGATCTGTCGTTTGTTTGTCGGTGACCATTCAGCGACGAGTAAAGCTTTGATTTAAATAATGAATGAGTGGAAAGATGTGGTCGTTTTGGTGTTAAGTCGAGCATGATGCTGGTTTTGTGAAAAGAAACCAAGAATTCTCGAGGAAAAGAAACGCGTGATACTCCAGGAGAGGGGGATTGAGGCTTAATGGCGCATCGATATCAAGGTCATTAGCGCCAACCTCAGTCACACTGCAGTGGTCCGGGTTGCCGCTTCGTCACACATTACAGAGGTGTTAAACAAAACTCTAGATCTTATCATAGATCTGTACATCCTTCAAAAATTAAAAAACCCTTGACAGGAGGGATTTGTCACCCAATTGATGCGGTAAGTCTCGCGACAGCTGGAAACGGCAACGAACACCTTCAAGACGGTGAGAGTCGACAAGTAAGTGGTCGTCGACACCATTACATTCAGGGGGAATAACTCCCCTCAAAAGAAAGCAGTGAGTAAGGTTGGTGTGCCCAATACGTAAACGGGCCTCTTCTTCTCGGCGACTGCAGGGACAGGCCGAGTGCCATTCGTTGACAGTGCCTTTAACAGCCCGCAACGTATTTCTGTCTTGTCTCTCCCACAAGGGTGGCCAAAAAAAGGTGCAACCTCAGATATAGAGTTGGAAAGGCGTCGAGGGAACAAGGCTAAGTTCCCTTTCGAGAGGACCACAAAGGGCACCTTTCGCTGCACCATAAGTATACTCCAGGTGTGATGGAAAGTACCATTAATAATGAGTGTAATTTTTTTTAAGCATTCTTCAATCGTATGTTAAATAATCTTGTTTTTCCATTGCATATGAGAGCAGATACAGTTTGTAATGATTTTAATTTCTACTGATACCGAAATCCAGCCAACAGAGGTTTATAAGTGAAATTCTTTGTTTACAGTTTGGACTTGCACTATGTAACATCCAGTAAGAATGAACATCGATTTAAATATTTCAGTAAGATTATTATGCTTTCATTGTGCAGAGCAATCCATAAGTGCATATATCGTAAATCCAGCCCACATCTGCAAGTTGGCTGGATTTAGTGTTTTGTATTTAGAAAATTGATTTCCTATAAATGTTCTGAGGTATTATCAGCTAAAACTAAATTTCATCGTGCAAGTTGTTTTCTAAGGGGGGCCTAGAACATTGCGGTCTGCCTGCAGATTCGTGAAACTCAAAATTCTATGTAAATTGACGATATTTTTTTTTGACGATGATTCCTCTGACCATAAGTAAGCCACCTAGGCAGCCTCCATTTAAAAAAAAAAAACGTTTGGAGCAGTTAAAGAAAAAAAGTAATTTTATTATTATTTATTATTTTAATTGGTGGAGCGTTTCATAGCCTATAACGCACATCAAAATGCGAAATGTTTGTTGTCGGTTTGTGTGGAGCACTATTGTAGTTCGGGTGAAGTCCAACAAAAACTTGGGATTTGAATGAAATTTGCTATACCGCGTGAAACCCTTAAAAGTATTGTTGATCTTGAATTTGCCAACAAAATTAATTTATCAATTATTGCAGAAGAAATTACACGCTTTAGAATTTATCGATCGTACAGTCACTATTCGGAATCGTGAATAGTTAAAAGTGTTCCGACAAAGCATACACCGTGTGGCCAAGTGAACTTAAAATATCGGATAATTAAAACAACATTGCTTCCTAAAAGCTAACAATCTTTTTCTGCGCAATTCAGTATTTGATTATCGCAATTTAACAACTACAGAATCGCAGGCAATTATAAAAAATTTTTTTTAAAATAATTCAGCTAATGACACATATTCGGTTTATTTGAAATGGATGCATGGAGAATACACTTCAAAATGGCGACGAAATGTGCCGTTCACACTAGGTTTGGGTCCCTTAATTCGTAAGTTTTGTATTTTAATTCTTCGTATAGTATGACGAAGCTGCGTACATGAAACGAATCTACGAATTATTAACACGTGTTCCAGTTTCGAAATTCCCCGTTACTATGGTAAGCCAAACCCTCAACACCACCATGCTTGATAAAAATAATCTCAACTACAGTCCTGATACGTACGTTCAATGTTTTTCCCCTATTTGTGGGCTCAAACGAAAATGGCTAAGGGCTCCAGCAGCACTAAAACCTTCTCGCTTACGAAAATATTAATTAATAACCGAGAATTTGGGCAATAACCGTTATGGTTACGAAGATGAAAAGTTAGGAAGCAAATTATGTTCTAAATTTACAGTAACCGTGCTTTAAATAATGAGTACTAAGGAAAATTGGAAATTAAGCCAACAGCGAAAATCATACACAAGAAATAACGTAGTTCATTTCAAACAATGAGTGACTTAAGTGTGCAATTTGTAATAGAACACTGCTTGTGGGCTACACAAACCTTTCTTGAAAATTCGATTCTGGTCCAAATGTGGTAACTATAGAAATTCTAGGCTAATTTTGACATTCGAATGTATCGAATTGTCAGGAGAGCGCTCTGGTTGTATGGATTAACATTCAATATCATTTGCCGTTTTTTACTTATATTTTTAAAACTAGAAAATCTAACCTTTAATTCTTAGTGAGCCGACTTAGTATCACAAACTAATTTTATGGACATTCACAAATATGGCAAAGGCACAATAATAAACACAAATATAAATTCAATCCTGTCCACATACAATAGGCCCAAATCATGCTTCCTAGATAATTACCGTATTTTACCGCATTTCTTGATTTTGCCGCAATAATTTTTTTGAGTTATTTATTGTTTAATTTGCGAGAAATGTTTGTCGTTAAGTACGGAAATGTAAACAGGCTAGCCATCACGTGGAGGTAAAAAAGGTCTTTCACCTGCACCTGATGGCTACTCTGTTTACATTTTTAAGTACTACAGTGCTTTTTAAAGCGTTCTATTTTTTTCGTAAGTACGGCGCGTATATCTCCAGTTGACAAAAGTTCCATGTGGAAAATGGTCTAAAGTTTGTAACCAACTGTGCTGATGTAGCGACGCTATCTGAATCACATAAGTACGAATTCGTATCATGCCATGTGATGAAATATGTGCAAAAAACCTGTTGCGATAATGAAAGTTATTTTTTCTCTTCAGTGTCCGATGTTAGGTCGTTAACTTTATTTCCCTTTAAGTTATACGTCATTTACGGCGATTTGTGCATATGTACAATCCTTGATTCATCTAAAGTGAATTTTTTTTATATGTTAATGCTGCATTATTTTTCACATAAAAATAAACGTAGTCGTTTTACTAATCATCGTTTATTTTTTTTCCAGTACCTGCTCGAACAGCTGCCTTTTCTGATATAGTACAAACAGCTTGGAGGGAAGATGTTCGGTTATCTTGCCGAACAGTAGGCATTCCAACACCACGTAGAATCTGGAAAAGCGGGTATGAAATTCAAATAGAATTTATAAATACGCCTATAGTTGTGCCAGTTGTGCCTTGGAAATTTGCATTACTTTCGTCTGGACTTCTAGAATTCTATATGAGCTGCTTTTATAAGCAGACAGAACTTAAACACGCTGCTATGGTAGCTTCTAGAAAGGGGCTCCGGGCCAAACTTGCTAGTATGTGACGGCCAGGAGAATGTGAGCGACTATATGTGCCTTTTGCAGCTAATGGTTAGATTATAATACCTGGTTTGACTCCCCTGACTTGCTTCTTTCTGATTCTGAAACTTTCAGTAAGGTTAATACTTAGCAGGTTCACCTGGACATGTATTAATTTTCTAATAATAATAATAAAAAATTGTTACACCAACGGTAAAGGGAGATCCAGAAAGGGGTGGAGTAACATCCGCTAATATCGGTCCCACATTTTTTAGAAATACATAAAAGTTTAAAACAAGATTAAAATGAGTCCGGGTAGAGTCGATTTATTACATTAGCATTGGTTAGCATAAAAACACCTCAAATGACTGGCGAGAATCTATATTCCGAAGACCATGCCTGAATTGGTTCAGACTCGAGAAGTTGACTAACTCAGATGGTAGACCATCACATAGGGATACAACAGTCTCTTCTAGGGATAAAATTCTACACACTTGAAGCTAAATAAATTTAATTCTGCTTCTCAAAACGTCCTCGTTTAGACGAATATGCATTCTACAAATAACTTCTGGCTAAATAAATTTTATTCTGCTTCTGAAACGTCCAATAAGGTTCAAACTTAGCAGTTTCATCTAGATGAGTATAGAGCAACGTCATGTGACGTCATATTGGCTACAACAGAGATAGCTGCAAGGAGCACTGGATTAAAATGGAGGGTTAAACAACGCCACTTCTAGCCAACGCAGAGCTTTGAAATCGGATTTCATAGGCTTAAAAAAAAACGTTGTCGTATCCAATTCCTTACGCTGCGAGGTTGTAATTGGAAAATAAAGATTGCACTTGCTTAAAAATGTCAGCAACTGCCAACAAATCGATAAAAATCGCTATTTATAGGCCTAAGAAATCCACTCTTAACAGCATTCTTTTCCCTCTCCAGTGACCCTTGCCGCTATCCCAGTTACTGGCTCCAGCATAGAGTTATATACAATAATACAACGTTGTGTCACTGCCCTATACGTTTTATACAGATGTCTTGAAGCTAAACGAATTTAATTTAAAAAAAAGTTTGAGGCTGTTAGCACTGATCACACAAAAACTTACAAAAAAGCACTGATTGGTAACACATAAAAACGTCTTCGCATAGAAAAATATCAACTCTATAAAAATACAAACTTGGTTATAAACAAACGTTTGAAAATACGTGTATTTTATATTCCCTAGCAGTGGTAATGGTTACAGTTGTTGAAGTATAATAACATACGTTCATTCAGTGTTGCAGCTTTCAGCTTTCAACTTGCTTTCAATTTCTAAAACCGTTCAACAATGTTAATGTTGACATTTACCATAGAGTTTTAAACGATAAACTGGTTAAGGGTATTTAGTTTAATATTACTGTTGAGTAATGGCATGTTTACTTATTATTTTAAAGTAACGAATTGCCTATTTTAACTCCTAACTTTTTCCTTATCATCTGCAGACTATTATTCGGTAAAAACACAAGAGTGGAAAATAATGTCTATGTCACACTAAATTTTCCTTGTGACGTGGCGATAGTCTTGATTTTCTACGATTGTGTTTAACTAATTAATTAAGTTTGCAATTATAATAAAAATTGAGGAGTTAAATTGTAATTTTCAATAGCTGCGTGGCATAACCATAATAAATGTTAAAATACAATGCTGTTCAAAACCGAACGTTGTTTACAGGTACCTAAAATTCACGTAAATTCATTACTCCCCCCCCCCAAAAAAAAATGATAGCGATGAAATGTAGGGGTGTGTAAAAATACTACACGGACCAAGGAAAGGACAAACTAGAAAACACAGGAGATAAGAAGGTGGGGGGGGGGGGAGGGGATGTAAGAAAACAACTTGTTGTTCGAAAAATAAAATAAAGTTACAAAATGTGAAAGGCCAGGGAAACTAATAAAGAGATGTTCTCCTTGCCTTGTGTTTATGTGCATGTATATAATTTTTTCACCACCACTATCACATTTTTTTCATTTTCACTTTTTACTGCTACAAAAACAAACCTTTCCTATGGTATGGTTCGTCGTAGTGTTTGGTTTTTTTTTGTCTGATTTTATTTCTGTTTGATCGTCAATATGACAGTATAATTTATGAGATATGATGACTTGTACTGTATTGTTTATTGTATAATATATTTATAAATTATCTATTGTATTAAAGCAATCTATGACAATTTTATGATTATTTATATGATAATAAGATTTTTCCTTCCTCGTCTGTTTATCCATTTCACACCTTCCCCATCTTCCATGTCCCATTACCCTCACGATTCCGTATGGTTTTACCCGAATGTAGGTATGGTTCTGATTTCATGTGTGTTGGTTAGATTCCCAGTATTTGGTGTGAGAACATGGATGGTTGGCACACAGTGAAACTTTCACCTTGTTTTAGTATATGCATGAATTTTTAATACTTTCAAACAACATTCTATTCGGGACTGCCTTGATTTCTTAAATTTCTTTGCGGTAATGCCAAACAACTAATAAAGTTGATGAATAATTACCGACTGCCAGCCCTATTTTCAGAACGTTAAATTGTTTGCTACGAGGCGAGGAGCATCCAGTGCATAACTGGATTATTGTATTTAACTACACTACACCCCCCCCCCCACCACCACCCCCCTCTAATTTCTCTTGAATAAAGTCAAAGCACATTTGATTTTATAGTCTGACCTGAAAAGAGGATCTTCCCATATTTGTGTTTCATAGGGAGGTGTTGAGGGTTAAGGATTCTGAACCAAAACCAATACTATGCTAATCATCTATACAGTTTGCTATTACGCAACCGACACCAAACTCTGATATCTCAATGATGCACTGCAAATATCGTGTGAAAAACTTTATTAGTCTATTTGTGCGTCTATTTAACTGTTATAAACTGTGTGACAATGAACAGTCAGCTATTGCGGAGCTCAATAGCAAAGTTTAAAGGAACCGTTAATATATAGAATTGCATTTTAATTGTGTTTGTAGCATTTGGTTCATCATTCTTAACCAAATAAGATGTAATCTATACGCTGAAACTAGTGACAGTTTTGTTACCAACCGGCCACTGTCCATAGACACTGTTTGGAACCTGACCAACACACATGAATGCAAAACCAAAAAGAATGGTAAGGGTTAGGCAACAAGAGAAGATAGGGAAGGTATTAAATGGAAAATAAAGAGAGACGGAGGAAAAATCGTATTATATAAATAATCATATCAGTTATGATATATCTCTTGAAGGTACATTCCTCCTAGCACCATTTTTCTCCATCCTTCACATCTAGTACGGCCCAAAGCTCTGTTTACTTATCGTTAGTCAACAATCATCTGCTAAAAATCCGTTTTAAAATGTGGCGTCTAGGAGATTTTCTGTTGAACATTGGGAACTATAATTGTTAGCATCCTTTTGCTTATATCCTTTGCGTGCTGACAATAACCATGACATTTCATCTGTGGGTGTGCAAGTACTAATTTTTAATCGTTTGCTAATAATTACCATGAGATCAAAAACCTAAAAGATTAAAGTGGTAAAAATTAAAATGATTTATGCCAATAGATTGCTGAGGAAAAAATATAAGATACTGGCCTAAAAAATTATAGAGTGTGATGTTAAAACACGAGAATCATTCTGGTTTGCAACGACACAATTTTTGCATTCATGCTGTTTGGTCTACTACGCCCTAGGAGATAGTAGCTGCATTCCTCGCTGCACAGAGTATCGCAAAACGGTGCGATGGTAACATGCGCTGGTGGCGATCTGTGCCTGGCTGTTGTAAGTCAGGCAGAGTGTACCTTTAAATACAATAATCTAAGCATAATATTTAATTTAACCACAACTTTGACTTTGAGGGATATGCAGCATATTTACAATCTCGCTGTCTAGAAACTAATACTTACAAGCAATTTGTACAATTTCGTTACCCCAATGGCTGTGAGGTGTAGGTCGCTTATTTACAATCTTACTGTCAAGAAATAAATACTTACAAACGGTTTATACAATTTCGTCGCTAAATATCAAAAATATTTGTGAAGAGGTTACCACATATGAATTGCAAAAAGGGAGGGGGGGATTGATTGCAAAAAGGCCAAATATGAACAGTTATTTGCAGTCTAACCATAAGAGTCACTGCATTTCTGAATTATGCCCCAGTCTGACATCACCATTACAGAATGGTAAGTCAAAATGGCGTTAGTTCGTTTTTAAAAAACTTACACCCAACTAGTGGACTACGTTAGCATACCTCAATATTAGCATTCATAATAACTTGTAATAATAATAATATTAATAAAAATACAATTCACCACAAGAGTGGTAGGTAGTGAGAAGGGTGGTGGCCACTTAGATTGGTCCTTAAAAATATTAGGTAAAAAGATATGACTAGTTGGTCACAATCGGATGCTTAAGAAAATTAGCAAGGTCTGGATACTTAAAGAAATAGAAATAGAAATAAAGAAGTTAAGCAATTAGAACGTGTTAGCGTGATTTGAAAGCGTTCAGTGAAATTGCATAAACAACAGAGTTTCTTAAAAGAATTTAAATTTCGGGCAGCTGTCACTTCAGCTGGGAGAGCGTTCCAGATGGGGACAGTCCGAATGTCATAAAATATTAAGGTCATGATGGTGATAGGATAACATATACATGCAGATGCAAACCTATTTTAAATTAAATTTAATTTGATTCACATATGAAAAGGGGTTACACGCTTTTTGGCAAACCTTGTGGGACAGACAGGACGGTAATAAGTTACGGGCCATTAAAGGCACTGTCGAGGAGTGGCACTCGGCGTGTCGCCGCAGTCGCCGTTTGGTTTTTTTTTTTTTTTACATA
The DNA here is from genome assembly GCA_023313725.1 of Lithobius niger. NCBI lineage: Eukaryota > Metazoa > Arthropoda > Chilopoda > Lithobiomorpha > Lithobiidae > Lithobius > Lithobius niger. The sequence goes on along the minus strand of JAHWFP010043859.1, from coordinate 1,710 downwards.
ATCCAAGCAGAGCAAAGTAGACAGCAACAATGTTCTATTTTGCTGCAGGCAACTGGCACGAAACCTTGACGAAACGTATGATTTGAAGTGTTCAAATTATGCCAATTCTATACTGTCCAGGAATGGCTCTCGGCCTCAGTCGCCGAGAAGAGGTGGTGTTGGCCCGTTTATGAATTGGTCACACCAAACTTACTCATTGCTTGGTTTTTTTTGGGGGGGGGGTTAACCCTCCTGAATGTCATTGGTGCCGACGACCATTACGGTCCGTCACTTACGTGTTGATTGTCACTGTCTTGAAGGTATTTGTCATCGTTTCCATCTGCTAAGAGACTTAGCATGTCCTCCTGTCCGGTGTTTTTCAATTTTTGCAGGAGGTACAGATGTATGACAAGATTTAGATTAGGGGTTTGAATAATATCTCTGTAATGTGTGGTGCAGTGGCAACCCGGACCACTGCACTGTGACTGAGGTTGGCGCTAATGACCAAGCTGTCGACGCGCCATTAAGCCTCAATCCCCCCCCCACTTAGCATGTCAATTGGGCGATAAGTTTGTCCTCCTGTCCGGGTTTTTGTTTAATTTTTCCAGGAGGTACAGATCTATGATAAGATCTTTAACACCTCTGTAATGTGTGGCCCAGTGGCAACCCGGAACACTGCACTGCGACTGAGGCTGGCGCTAATGACATTGCTATCAAGCCTTAATCCTCGCCCCCTTCCTACTAACGATTGTACAACTGTACATTCTATGAAAATACAAGTTTGGCCATAAATAATTCCTCGATTATTAACTGGCATTGCTCATGACAATACGTGTTATTTAATTTTTATTTATTATTTTTAAAGATTTTAAACAACTTGGTACCAAATTGTTGCGTGTTGCCTTTTTTCTTGGGACCAAATTGAGCGGCACGAGTTTTCGGGACAGAATTGTTGCGGGACCGAATTGTATGGCACCCTATAAACCACCCTATGAAACGCAAAGAAAGGAATTCGTGAAAGGTGAAAGAATGGAAATTCTTGAAAGATGAAAGAAAGGAAAATGAAAGAAAGGAA
>JAHWFP010043851.1:0-12707 GCA_023313725.1 Lithobius niger | reverse complement strand
TATGCCTGAATATTGGGTAAATTCTTTTTACATTGATCAGACACACTGCTCCATAAACTCTATCATTATTTTTTTTACCTCGCAGATGTTAGATGCCAATGGTCTTAAAACACTTTCTTTTAGACCTGATTGTCTAATTTCGGCCTTTTATGCCTGAATGTTGTTCAGATTCATTTTATATTCATCAGACACACTATGTCATAAACTCTATAATTACACTTTTACCTCGCAGATGACAGATGCCAGTGCTGTTAAAACACGTTTTTCTAAACCTGAATATCTAATTTCGGTCTTTTATGTCTCAATATTGTTCAAATTCATTTTACATTGACCAGGCACACTACGCCATAAGCTCTGCCATTGCATTTTTTCCCTGCAGATGTCAGATCCTAGTGCTGTTAAAGCACGTTCATCTAGAGCTGAATGTCTAATTTCGGCCTTTTATGTACCATTAAATTGTTCAAATTCATTTTACATTAATCTGACACACTACGCCATAAATTTTCTCATTACACTTTTACCTCGGTGATGTCAGATGCCAGTGCTGTTAAAACACGTTCTTCTAGACCTGAATGCCTAATTTCGGCCATTTATGTCTGAATATTGTTCATATCTTCCCGAAATAGGTTTGTGCCCTGAATTGTGTAGCTTTATAAACTAATAATATAATGAAATTGCTCAAAACAACACACTCCTAAATCTCAGGCTAATTAATAACGATAATTGACTGTTTAATAAATGTTCTAGTCATTTAATTCTAAGTTGCTACAATTAGATAAATGCAGCTCAAATTGCAGCGTTCAAACATGTACACCAAATGTTTGGTTGCCGCGATATAATTTTGGAAGTTCATCGACATCACGTGTTCCGATTTCTCTTTTTCTAGTGGTAATCAAAAATTTGGTTTAACAAAAATAAATAGTTGTGTTGTATGTTAGGGTATTGTTGACATCCTTCAATACCAAGACTGCAGTATATTTGTCACAGCAATAATCGGGTTAGGTTAAACAAAATTTACTTGCCAAACAATCAACAATTTTTTTACTACCTACTTGTGCTTTTTGAGAGTGGTTAGTGCTTCCCATCCCCAACATTTTAACAGCTACTTTCTACCAGCCAACTAACGACTGCAAATCAGTTATCAATTCAAAAGTCTTGTCTCAATGGGCTTTCCTTCTATCTTTTTTAGAATTTCAAAGTCTTGTAATAAATATTCAGATACGTCCTTTAGTAACAAACACTTGTTAACACTGGCGATAGCCAGTGTTAGTAAGGGTCGACCTAGGACCTCTGTGTTAAACTCTCAACTTTGAGAGCTTATAACTCCGTCAAAAATAAACATCTTTAAACCAAATTTGGAATCTAGCCTTGACTAGTCAAGGCCGGTCTACAGTCCAAAAATTATGAAATTCGGTCAAGCCAAACCTGAGATGCAGACAGGGGCCAAATAGACAACTTCTTGTTCTGCTTGTTGTTGTTGTTGTTCTGGGGATACTTTCGTCTGTCCTCTCTACAGGTCAAACCATTTGTCCTATAAAGCTAGTTCTTAGCTCATTTTACAGGTATTGCTCTGTAGATGTGCCCTTTTCATAAGGCCTTTTCTAATTGGTCAAGTGGTTCAGGGGTTACGGAGCTCTAAACCATCAGATTGATTGTTTTACATTGTTTTAAACATTGTTATTATGCAACAATACCAATTAGCAAACGCCAGCTGCAAGACATAGACTGAAGATTAAAGGATTTGTTTCTATTGTTACCATTGGCGATAGCCAGGTTAGTAAGGGTCAGCCTAGGGTCTATTATGTTAAACTCTCAACTTTGACCGTCAACTGCACTGTTTTACAGTTTAGCTGCAATTCTAAAAGTAACACGAATTAATAAACAAAAACGGAACGTTAAATGTTTAGAGTAAGGATCTAAAAGTCAAAACCTAGAAGGAACACGGACAAGCTTTGACAGTCAGGGTCTAGGTGTAAAATTTTGTCAGTAAGAGGCTGATAAGCATTAGACCCTTACTACCCGGTGCCCAGCGATAAACACATTTTGACGAAAAACTGGAAATACTCTTGCAAAGACCCATGCGATGATCAAGTGGTAGTATGGTTATACGTTTCCTGCTTTGCTTTACGTTGAAAATTATTTTTCAATTTAGTAACATGCCAGCATATTCGTAGCAGACAGCATTATGGTAATCCTCTACCATAAATCTACGAAATATAATAAAAAATTCTAAAGCATCAAAAGACAAAATGCCAAACTTCACAAGAAAATTATGTTATTAAAGTTCCATAACAATATTCTAAGAACAAAGAAAACCTGCTACAACTGTTCATACACACGTTCTGTCCGAATAGACTAGAACTAAGCTAACCAACGGGTAGTAAGGGTCTAATGCTTATCAGCCTCTTACTGACAAAATTTTACACCTAGACCCTGACTGTCAAAGCTTGTCCGTGTTCCTTCTAGGTTTTGACTTTTAGATCCTTACTCTAAACATTTAACGTTCCGTTTTTGTTTATTAATATATTATATACGCAAGTCAATTCAAGTACACCACATAACTCATGAGTTAAAATTCGTAATGTATTGCCATGCTATCAGAAAAATCGGAAAATTTCAGCACTACCCAGACCCGCGCAGCTCTAAGTGCATAGCAAATTTGATCTCGATCTGAAAAAGGATTTGCAAGAAACTTGTTGAGCAAACAGACAAAGTTTCAACGTCCAGTGATAAACCTTCAGACACTTCCTATAGCAACAAACACTTGTTTATGATCTACACAGATCAGTTCGAGTATACCGCATAACTAGTGAATTAGTATGGTGATGTATTGCAAATTCTATGTTCTGAATATCAAAAAAATTGGAAAATTTCAGCAGCACACAGAACCACATACACCTAAGTGCAAAGCACATGTGATCCCGATCTGAAAGGGGACATCTCATGAACAAACAGAAAGTTTCAAAGTCCAGTGATGAACCTCCGGACAAGTCCTTTACTAACGAACATTTATCTATGCCGCTTAAATCGCGAGTTAGCATGGCGATACCTGGCGTATTCCTGGATAATCGGACAAATTTTCAAAGGACAGTGATGAACCTGCGGACATTTCCTTTACTAACAAACACTTGCGCCACATAACCCACAAGTTAGCATGCCTACACGTTATGTTCCCTCCGTTAATTCTGTGTTCCTTTTATCAGAAAAATCGGAAAATTTCAGCTGCACCCAGAACCACGTAGCCCTAAGTGCATAGCAAATTTGAAATTGATCTGTAAAGAGTTTGCAAGAAATGCCCTGTGCAAACAGACAAAGTCTCAAAGTACAGTAAAAAATTCTGTGAACGTTTGTCCTTTTCCAACAAGCACCTGTCTACGATTTAAGCCATCGATTCTTACACTCATCACACCTACAAGGTATATTGTTAACAAAAAAAAAAACAATCTCTTACCATCTCGAGAGGGGACGACTCCCTGCCAGGTGGCACCATGACAACTCTCGATGAGTGCCAAAATGACCATCAGGAAACCAAGAAATTGTGATTTTGCAAACATAATAAAATTACGGTTAAAACTTGTTTAAGATTCTCAGGACGTAAACTGCAAAGCTAGAACGGAATAAGTTGAATGGCAGGCAGGAAATTACGCTAATAACATTCCGTGCTACTTAAAGCTGGGCAGTGTGGAGGAAATAGGAAGACTGAAGATCTCCGGTAAACTGGGATTTATAAAGAAACCTTGAAAGCTAATATCACTTCCGTAGTTGGGAGATTAGGTAATCTACTGACTTTTTTAAAGTTCACTGTCGGTGACCTTAGATAATACAGTTCTGATTAGTTAAAGTTTTCCTGTCTTATTATCTATCACACACGAAGGAGCCAGGATGAGCATCGAAAAAAAAATGTAATGTCAAAGGTACACTATCTTCCACTGGCGATTCTAAAGGTAGTAATAGTGGTTAACGTTCCCCCTGCCCAACCAAACATTCTTCCGTGCCATCCACCATCCACACAGATGATCTACAGAAATGTTGCAGAATACTGTTCCATTTTTACAACTGTACAGTTTTCGTAGAAGAAATTTCCACGCAGACTTCCTTTTATTGCACTTCAAAAATATTTTTTTCCATTTTTTTTCACATTGCTTACTACTACTCCATTAATTTATGGATTTTCTAAACAGTTCCACTTATATCCAGTCTGAAACTTTTGTACAGCTTCTGGGAACACTACAAGAAATCAGATTTTCTTCTTAACGTCCCAGCACCGTATGACACATTACATCAGAGGGGTTCAAGGGGTTTTAGCAAGCGTTAACCACCAGGGCCGGATTTAGGCTCTTGCCGCCTGTAGGCCCAACCATGTTGCCGCTCTTAAATGCCCCGAAATTTGCCCTCCCCATTTTGATATGGAATCTGCCCCGCTCTCCCACCTTTTTTAATTTGTATGTTCTTTTGCGATCAACGGAAAACTGGTATGGCAATAAAACTTCTGCTAATGATAGCAAGGAAAGTAATTAAAATCAGTCTATTTTGGTTGCACTTTCGCTTGAATCATGAAATTTTAGGTGTTTTTTTTTTTCACTCGCTCATGGCTACTCATCGTAATATGTCGCTACTACGATCATCGATGCATGACTGTCACCCAGAGACAAAGTGGCCGCGCCATAAATGTTCGTAAAATACGTAACTGTTTTTTAAATAGCTCCAATCCTGCACTTAATCAGTACTGACACAACATGAAGTTGACGAAAAAAAATTTCGAATAGTGATACCCGAAGAATTCGCTGAAATTAGAAAAAAACGAGCCGCTGCTAAACCCCAAAATTTGCCTATGATTTGCACCAGCTGAGGTCACGATTGTTTTTTACCCGTCGTGCCGCCCCTAAAAAAGTCCCGCTGTAGGCCCAGGCCTCCCGGGCCTACTTATAAATCCGGCCCTGTTAACCACTCCTGGTCATCTGCCCAACGAAGCCCTAAGGCCCTATGAGACGGTGTCAGAGGGTGTCACCTTTCAAGAAAAAAGGAATATTAATAATGGAAATATTGGGTAGATCTTTGTTTAACTCTGTAAAAGATTAATTAAATACGGATGCAAACCTATTAACGTTACCTTTTGGACTTGTATGTCAGACTGCCTGAGCGTGGAATCGAACCCACGACCTTTGAAATTAAAGGCCGAGGTCCTACCGCTGAGCCATACTGACAGCGGTAGGACCTCGGCCTTAGGTTCGAAAGTTCGTGGGTTCGATTCCCAGCTCAGGCAGTCTGACATATAAGTCCAAAAGGCAACGTAAATAGGTTTGTATCCGTATTTATTTAATCCTTGTTGAGCCTTTAGCTTTCCGTCTTTAATCTGTAAAAGATAATACCCAAAAACAGCGGGCCATTCGGAAACAATGCACAAGGGCGGCAAGCCGCCGCGGACTATTGTTTTCGAATGGCCCAAGGTTGAGGTGTATCAGCTGGATACCCCACTCACGATAACAATTGAACAGCAAATTCCTTGGCAATGATTTGATTTGATTTGATTTATTTACCGTGAGCACAGGATTACAAGGCCCGAAACCGTTTACTCAACCTTAAAACTAACCTAAATTAAAACTATGCAAAGGTACAGGCAAAGACCACCTCATCCTCCCACTGAAAACAAAAGGCAGACCAACACAAAACTATCATTCAGCCGGGAGTCAGCAGAAGACAGCAGAGGGCACTAACGCCAACCCCACATAAGCAACCCTCTCCCCTACCCTGTGGAACAATTTCTATCGCGTGGTTCTGAACGGTTTATTATAAAACATGTCTTAAAAATCGTAGGGTTTTCGTTGCATGAACGGCGATGGGTCATACGGAATCAAGCAACAATGCATGAACAATGTCTGCTTACACGACGTCCCAAGATTTCTATGTTAAAATACTTTGAATGTGGCAATTTCTCATTTACAGCAACAATGCTCTGGACACGAAAATGTTTTAATAGAAGTTGTTAGAAGCGACAGTTGTCGTTGACTTTTCGTTGCTTGAACAGTGATGGGGCGGGCACTTCGGTATCAAGCCCGAATCAAGCGAGAATGTGCTACACAAGTAAAATCAATAGTTACGCCATCTAGTAGTATGGCTAGCTCAAACTCAAAAGTAGATTATGTCACTGTCAAACGGAGCTGTAGAATTACAGCCACAACAATGTTTCTCCGTGTTTCGTTTATGTTGCAACTAGCAGTTGTGCCCGGCTTCGCCCGGGTGATTTGTTTCGACCGTGGTTGTTTCCCAGTTTTCGGTTTGCATAATCTTATGCTAAATCGTGATAGACGCCTTGCCACTCCCACTCCCCGCGTCCCAGTCTCTATATTTTCTAAAGAGCAGGGCAAACAGACGCACTGCCGCACGCACGGACATACTCCCTTCAGGCCCCCCCCCCCCCCCCCAACCCCAACCTGACTTCCAGTTTGTCGCTTTAGCTTGAGCGATCCGTACCGTGTGAAAAATAACTGTTCTTCGTGCAGGACGTCATATAAGACTTGCCACTGAGATGACCGCTCAGGGTAAATTGTTAGTCGAGGCAACAATGTGCCAATTTCAACGTTTCAACTTCCGGCAAAAAAATTTACACGCTCGTCCTTTTTCATTGTAGGGTTGTTCTCGTCTATCAACGGCTGTTCTCGTCGTTTTGCTTTGGGAGTTGTCGTCTTTTTGCTATGAGACTTTGCCTTATAATGTAGATAGTTTGAAAAGTACGGGTCATTCTACTGCGAATGGCCCGCACTTGCAGCAACAATGCAAAAAAAATTGTTACTTTATTGGTTCTTCCGGCCCAGTAACTCAGAAAGTAACTTCAGTTCACTTCAGATAATCTGAAAGTAATTTACAGTTATAAGGGCTGCTCCTTTAATATTGACGTTAACATTAAATTCTGTAAAACTAAATTATTGAAAATAAACGTTCATTTTAAACATTGCAGTTAATTTATTATAATTACAAACATTTTTTTCGTAACTATATGTAACAAAAGTGATTTATAAATCGACGCAATGTGTGCATAAACCCAATTTGAATACAAAACTGACTCAACACCATAAGCCAAAATAAGTCTAAGTAAACAATCACTTTGATCGCTTTTCATTCTTCGTGCACGTGTTATGTCTTATTTTTTTTTATTTTTTTTTTATTTACAGAGCGTAACGGCCTAAAACACCATGATCTCTCTCTAAAACTACTTAAAACGAAAGACCTAAAGTTACAATCAGTCTATACATTTCACACTGCAACCGGTCAGCCGGGGTTATGTCTTTGCTACGGTGCCTAACAATTTCGTCTAAAACGTTGATTTTTGATGGGTAAAAGAGGGTAAGTGAAAACAAAACAATAATGAGGCATTGTTTTGCCGACCGATTTGCTTTCTGCCTCTCCCAGAATACAAAAATTTCAAAGCAGCCAGCCTAAAGATTTCAATATCACGCGTCTGAACAACGAACTTCAACAAGCAACACAACATTATTAGCCAGTGCAATTTTTTTTTTCACACAACGATGCTGGAAAATACATCGACGTGCCAATTTTGAAAACGGTGCATCTACTGACTTGTGTCACGGGATGCGCTGATTGAGTGAGCGAAGCGAACGAAAATCAGCGTTTGTTATCCAGTGCGCGCAACAATTGCATTGAACAAACTTAATTCGATGAAAGCGTTTGTCGGCCAGTGAGCACAAAATTGGGATAGAAGAAGCTTAATTCGGTGAAACATGGACATACACATGAGCAACCAAACCGTGCCAGTGTAGCAAACGGTGGATCCAAGACCAGCCGTGCGTAGCACGGGCTTCCTCTAGTAACTAAATTAAATTAAATTTTACAAACAAAGAAATATGCTATAAAGTCAGGGAAGGGATGCATTACCACCCACTAACACCGTGTCCAGGCCGTTAAAGTACAAACAAGCTGGCCAAACAATCTGGCAAAAGTCAAACACATCGTTAAAAAAAGCGGGGGGAGGGGTGAAATGAGTATGTTTAAGTTTATTTTAAAAGTTACGACGATAGGCGATCGCAGGGAATTTCAAACTGGGACTTTTCGGTTTGAAAAAAAAGCTCATATTTTTGTGTGGGAAAAGAACGGAATTTAGTTCCAGTAAATACCAAGAGTATTGATTGTGTAGCTGAATGAAAAAAAAAATTACGAAAATAAAGTCCAATTAGTTTTTGCAACTATAAGTATGTAATGGTTATAGGTGACCCCTAAGGTGGGTGTAATTCGACGGACTACAAATGTACATGCTCAAGTCGGCCGTGTAAGACAAATTGAAACAGCAAGGGGGTATACTTTCTGAAGCTCCCCTGTATTCGAACCGGCTTATGTCCTTGATAAGGGATGGAGACCACGCCTGACATGCTTACTGCACCAATGGGTGGAAAGAAAAATAAAAGTTTCAGGAATATATGAGAAAACAACGTTTTATTTGGAATGTTTTTTTTTTCAGTTAATATAAAGTAAAACAAAACCCACACGAGTGAAAGAATCTGCCAAGTTTCAGCCAATCAAAGTAGTAATATCAGAACAAAAATGGCTGCCACCGAGTTGCTACATTAGTTGCCAAGATAATCCGACCGACTATCAGATCAAAGGTTAAATGAAATACCCGACCATTGCTACAACCCGTAGCAATGCTCAAGTTTTTCATTTAACGTGTGTAGTAATAGTCGGTGGGATTAGCATGCCGACTAATGTAGCAACTTGGCGACAGCCATTTTTGTTTTGTTATCACTACTTTGATTGGCTGAAACTTGGCGGATTCTTTCACCTGTGTGGGTTTTGTTTCAGATATTACTTTTTTTTTTCTTTTTTTTTTTTGGTGGCATCTTTTTTTTTTGTCAGTGCCCAGTTATCTCCAATCTGACCAAGTTTGGTCGAAGAATATTGACTAGGAACGGAGATATTATTTATTTTTTAGTTTTGCTGGAGTGAGGACTTCAATCAAATAAATTGAAGCGTCTGCTAATTTGAATTCAACCATCAACAATAGGTAGAACGCCCATTTATCGACAACGTTCGTGTTGCGGTTAAGTGTGGTAGTAAGTTTGCACTGTTACTTCGAGTGATGATTATTTTGATCAAAGGTGGCGTTTCACCAAAATACAGAAAAATAGCATTACAAATGATTGCCATCTTTTAGTCTTCTGTACAGCCGTACCGGCTGAGAAGACTATTGCAACGACTTTGTCCGTCCGTCGGTCGCCTTTTTCAACTTCGCAACGGTACCAGATTTGACGACCATTGTTTACAACGTTAGATTTAGTGTGAGAAGTTAGGTAAATCACATGGCAAATTAAAACATCGTTACTTCCTTATAGCTAACAGAATTTTTCGACGTAACTAAATTAAATAATAACATTTGATCGTCGAATTAAAATCCTAAGGTAACACTCAATAAACACAAATGGATTTTAGCTTCGTTTAAAATAGTCTCATCGCATTGTTGCATGAGTGAATACGCTTATCGTCGAACCAAATTCTCCTTTAGGCCTATATCTGCAATTTACGAAATTAAAACTGCATTTTTAAAATTAGGCCTAAAAATGAAAATTAGGCTTAAAATCATGTTACCATGGCAACGTCAAGTTGCTATGAGTTGCTAACAGTGCTTTCGTCACTTCCCTATACTACCACTGATCTATATAGGCTACGTTGCGCTTTACGTTGTAACACTGTAACTGTGTGCCTGTAGGCGCACCGTGTTGCAAAAATGAATAGGCTTAATATACAATCCATATCTCCGTTAGCTGCTACTTACGAAATTAAAACTGATGGTTAAAATTAGGCCTAAAAGCTGACAATTAAGCCTAAAAGGTAAAATATTCCTCAAAGCTAACACATTCCCAACCGACAATTGTGATGGCTACTGCTTTTAGATTAGTATAATAGAGATAGCTGTTGTAGTGCATGATAGAGGTGTGCGCCTCAGCATTAGAACTGGAGGAACTGTACAGAAGACCAGTGCGACTAGGCAGTCGCTGTAGCCGCTTGTTTACTTAATGTCTCCCTAAATGTCAAACTATAAAAGGCACTACTGGAACTAAAATGGTGTTGAATACCAAATTTCATTTGTATATCCGTCGCAGAAATTATTTTATATGAGCGAAATAATTAGTCTGTAGTCAGTATACACTAGTCAGCTGAAATCAACGATCTTCACGCACTTTTATCACATTGAAAAAGTATATGCAGTTAACTCAAATACAACTATTTCTTGTCAGGGCACAAAGACTACGGACTTTTCCAACAATTTTCAAGCTATTTTACCGCATAGGCATATATTCTCACTATCGTGAAATATGCTCAGATCTGGTTTCTGTAGTACCAAAGGTAGTGACCGCCACGCAACAATGCAGGAATTGGAAAGGGTTAAAGGGTTTAACGAGCGTTAACCACTCCTGGTCATCTGCCCGAAGCCCTAAGGCCCTATGTCTGCAGCAGCCAGATTCCCAGGCGGTCACCCACCCAGGTATCAATCTAGCCCAATGCTGCTTAACTTCGGGGATCTGACGAGAACCGGTGTTTCCAGCACTGCAAGGCCGCAGGAATTGAAAGTGATTTTCTTACAATGAGCTCTGGCATTGATCTCTAGCGTTACCCTTGATAATACAGATTGCTGTTGTGATAGGCCTACGTGAAAGGGGTGTGCGCCACAACCTTTTCGTTAGGGGCAGTGTCATGTTTTATACCAGCAGCAGCATTGCTAGCCTTTTGAATCTTTTGATTATTGTTAAAACCTATCATTACTGTTTATTGTTTGGCTGGCAATTAAATGCTTTAATAGTAATATTTTTAATCTAGGGAAGACACTTTGGGCAGCAGTTGTAAACTTTCTTTACGGCGGCAGCCCAACCAGCAGTAGCTAAAGAACAGTTTTATTTTTATTGACGGTGATGGCCCACGCCTTTAGAGTCAAAAATGGTTGCAAATAACTAAACAAACCCTAAATTCTGGAGCAAACGAAAACGTATTAAAATAAATATGATACTTATGTCTAAGGCCTATTTGAAACAAAAGCTAAAATTAAAAAAAAAGACCAGCAAAAAGCAGTAGAGTCAAATTAAAATGCAAAGAGCCCAAATTTAGCCGAGTGAGTATTGCACCCAGATTTTTAAGCAGCATTAAAAAATATGGTAAGTCATTAAAATAAACACTAAATGTAAAAATGTGAAATAAATTACTTAGTGTTAACGGGAAATAAAGTTCTGTTCGTTCCGCCAACAATAGGCCCAAAGCCTGTTCCCTAGTATTGTAATCTTACATTTTAAACCAAAGTCTCATAGCAGAAATTAAGCAACCGCAACGACCCCCGGAAGGGGAACAATGAAAAACGTGCGAGTGTGTCAATTCTTTAGCATGAAGTTGAAACTGGGACGTTGTTGCCCTGAAAAGAAGTTGAAATTGGCACATTGTTGCCTCGACTAACAATTTTCTCTAACAATTATCCTTCTAACTAAACACCGTGGTAATCTCAAGAGCAAGTATTACATCACGTCATGCAGACTTCTTTTTCACACGGCACGCATCGCTTAAGCCACAAAGACTGGGAGTGGGAGTGGGGGGGGGGCAAAGTAAGCTGGTACCATTAAGCATACGATTACGCATTAACTGAACCTTGAAGAGAACAAACAAACAAGTACGGGAGCCAGTAGCCGGGACCAGGGTATGTGTTCAACTACGTATAGCAAACAGGAGAAAGGGAAGGAAACCAAGAGGAGAGGGAGAGGACGGGATAAAAGGAGGAGTGGAGAGGGGAGGGAGAGGATTGGCGAAATGGGGGAGTGTTACACAAACAAAAATCGACTGTTGTAGTAAACGGTCAGGCAGTACCGAGCAAATACTGGGAAACAACCACGGGTCAAACAAATCCCCGGGCGAAGCCGAGTACGATGCTAGTTTACTAATATAATATTCAAGGCGGCAAACGTAAGGAGGAGGAGGAAGAACAAAGTGAAAATCAATTACTGTAAAAACGCGTGCAACAATCGCTTTAAAGTTGACTACAATTGCGATGCACGTCGCGAATCACTGCTACCTTGCAAACTATGTCGGGTCGCGTGAATGTGGCATTGTTGGCGAGCTACAAGTTTTGACTAAAAAAAAACAATCAGCGTATCAACTAAAGGCGGACAACTTCAAACAAAACGGCGATGTGTTGTCAATTCGAGCCCCCCCCCTAAAAAAAAAATAGTACTCGAAATTGGCAGCCTGATGCGATGGAAAGGCACATTAGTATTTTGCAGATACAGACTTGGAGAGCGAAGTTGTATTGTTGTACAGTGGGAGGCAACAATCTTTGCATTCAACGTTTTGAAATGGAGAAAAATTGCTTGCAGCCATTTGGTGGTGCGTGGTGCCGACGTAAATTGGAAACAATCACGGAGTTTACCTTGCTGCAGGGGGCTTGCTTGCGTACTGAATGCTGACTTTCTCAGTGATACGCTTTTTTTTTAGCATTGAATAAAACACAAGTATGCGGTTTTCTGGGTCTGGGTGCACTAATGACATATTGCAAACGTGATTGATTTTCCTAAGAAGACCAAACACCGGGAGAGGCTATGACCGGGAGACAATCACGCAGATTAACTTGCAGAGGGGGCCTGGGGATAGGAGACCAGAATAGGAGGGAAAGAGGACGAGGGGAAGAGAAGGGTCGAGTAAAATTGAAGGAACATTCTACTATT
>JAHWFP010043848.1:0-21622 GCA_023313725.1 Lithobius niger | reverse complement strand
AACCATCGGCAACATTGATCAGGTTACTTAGCTGCGAATCCATGTTGAGGGATTACAATTGCCGAAAACATCGGCTACGGCTCGGCGTACAAAACAGAAGCCGCTTCGCCCAAAAAGGAAACCAAAAGATGGATGCCGCTCTCAAACAGAACGGGGAAACAACAATGATAAAGGACCAACGTACGTGCGGCAACAGAGCAAAACACTTCACGGGTACAACAATATACAGCGTTCCCACAGCAAGACTCGGTATACTGCGGGCTAATAAATATTACAGAGAGGGGAGTGGAAACTATAGTCTAGTGGGGGTTTACACCACCACAGTTCTAACGTGTCTTACCTGCCAGAAAAATCGAAAATCTGGACAGAAGTTTGTTGCCCCCATGGTACTCGAGCCCATGGATAGGGAACCATTCAACCGATTTATTGTTGACATTGTTGGCCCCATTAGACCCACTAGTCGAGCAGGCTTTAAATATATTTTATCCCTTCTTGATCCGGCAACAAAATTTCCCGAGGCTGTGTCCCTTAAAGAAGTAAACAGTCAAAGTGTAGTTGATGCCCTCCTTCTTGTTTTCTCTCGATTAGGGTACCCCAATGAGCTCCAGTCTGACTTGGGCTCAGTTTTTGTCTCAGAACTTACAACATTATTCCTTGAAAAATGTGGAATCAAATGTGTAAATTCGAGTGTTTCCCACCCACAATCTAACAGCGTGGAAAGATTTCACAGAACGCTCAAAGCAGTGCTACAAGCCAGTTGCCACGAGCATCCCCAGGACTGGGAAAGATGTCTCCCCGGTCCAATGTTTGCCCTTCGCACCGCCCCACATGAGAGTACTGGTTTCACCCCAGCAGAAATGGTGTACGGCCGAAATTTGAAAGGCCCTCTCGAGATTGTTAAAAGCCAATGGATTGAACCTAACGTTCACCCATCCGTCCTTGAGTACATCTTGGATCTCTTACAAAGGTTCCAATACTCACGGGAACTCGCACAAGAAAACATTGTGAAGAGTCAACTTAAAAATAAAACCTATTACGACCGTAAGGCAGTTGAACGCAAGTTCAAAGTTGGTGATAAAGTTTTAGTCTTAAAACCAGCTAGAACCAATAAGTTAGAAATTTATTGGGATGGACCCTGTGAGGTGATAAAATGCTTATCAGATACTAATTATCTTGTTAAGAAGTCCTTTCGTTCTCAAAAGGATACCATTTATCACGTTAACTTGCTAAAGCCTTATCTGCCTAGGGAAGGGTGTAGTAACCACTCGTTTCATGACGAACGTGAGTTTACTCACCACGACCATGTCTGGACAGACCAGCCTGGTGATGGCCATCTTAATTCCAAAGAGGCCATGAGTATTTTTAAAAAGACTGGTGATTTGACAGAATCACAGAAATCTGACTTACTTAAAGTCTTTGACCATGTAGATGGAGTCTTTTCTACTCTGCCGGGTCGTACCGACATTGTCACCCACGATGTGGAATTAATCGATTCGCATATTAAGCCCTGTAAATATTATAGGCACGCGAAATTCGGACGTGACTTGATAGCCACTGAGATTGAGAGAATGCTCAGTCTAGGTTTAATTCTTGAAACCGATTCCCCTCATGGTTCACCCATGATCATCGTCCAAAATGAAGATGCAAGCCCACGTCCTGTAGCTGACTACAGAGAGCTGAACAACAATACGGTAACTAAAGATTACCCAATTCCCTATATCGAGGAATGTATTGAACGTGCAGCTAAATGGAAATACATATCCATTTTTGACCTAAACCGTGGATTTTGGCAAGTGCGCTTGACACCACAGGCTTCAATGGCCGCCACCATCTCAGCTCCCATTGGGAAGTTTGCTCCCCTCATGATGAACATGGGGATGAAAAACGCTCCATTTTGTTTCCAAAAACTAATGGACAATGTCACACGTGGCATGGAGGAGTTTGTAACTCCCTTTCAAGATGACACCGCAGAAACGTGCAGAAACGTGGCAACAACATCTTGACAACATTTTTAATTTTCTCTCTGCTGTCAAGAAGGCCGGGTTAATGGTTAACGCCAAGAAATCGCAGGTCGCTTGCAGCAGAGCTACTTTCCTTGGACACGAAGTGGGCAATGGAACTCGCACTCCTTCAGAAGTGAAGATGTTGGCTGTACAAAAATTCGTACGTCCACAAACTAAGAAAGATGTCCGTTCCTTCCTTGGTTTGGTTGGTTACTACCAACGTTACATTCCCCACTATTCAGAAATCTGTGCATGTCTAACAGACTCCTTGAAAAAGGATGCACCCGATCCCGTTTCATGGGATGATTCAAAGCAAAATGCCTTTGAAACTTTGAAAACTGCCTTAGTGACGTTTCTGGTCCTAAGAGCGCCCGACTTCAAGCAAATGTCTGGAAAAAACCCCAGATTGCTTAGGTGGAGCCTCACCCTTCAAGATTATGACTACACTGTCAGGTACAAGCCAGGCAAGTCTCACTTAAACGCTGACACGTTAAGTTAAAACTCATCATTGTTAAAACTTCTTAAAACTCATAATTTTCAGTGAAAATTGACTGAAAATAATTTTTAACTGCATTTTTAATTTTGTTACATGGTTTGTTGGAAGTACGTCCATAATTCCCGTTTTGGCCTTCACACCTAAATTTTAAGTGCCTATGTGTTACTCTTTTTGTCACTATCAACGTCTCCCTTTGTGGGAGAATATTAACAAAGATTGTAACGACACTAATTAAATATTCATTAGGAATATTCTACGGGAGTTGCAACTTGTTCCCGATTGGCTACTCATTAAGTTTTCTACGAAATGGCTTTCTTTAAAAACAGCCGTCTGTCTACCCCTCTGCGAAAAAGGTTAGCACTGTCGTTAAAAGGTTGTTGGTTTTTATCCACAAAACCTCCCAGTGATTATATTGTTGTATTTAAGTTATGGGTCTTATCTCAAAATCCTTCAGTATCAAATTAAATTTGTAAACAAGATGTTTGGTAACCTTAAACCATTCTAGTGGTATTAGTTGCTGTTAAATAGAGCCGGTGTTCTACTGCGTGTTCACAGAAAATTCTCTTCTAACAGTTATCGTAACCTAGGTTGAGGGTGGACGGAAAAGTATTTTTGGCCGTCACACAGAAAAAAAAAGACGCGGCAATTGGACATAATCCGGACTTGTACGAACGATTACGCAGCGGGACGCCTCATTTGACAGTTTTCTTTTACAAAAACCATAACTTTGTACCATAGCCTAGTGTGTTTCTTGATAAAATGTCTTTTGCCCCATTTTCAAATACTTGTACGATTTTCCTGTACCAGCAGCGTGGACAGCATTTAGTTAATGGCAGCAAAAAAGTAGTGTTTTTAACTTGTAACTTTTAATTTTACTTAAAATGTTCTAAGGCACAAAAACGTTAGTCCCCCAAAAATACAAAACGGCAAAGTTAATATTTTTGTAAACAATGTAATAATTTTTATTTGTAAAAGGATCCCGGGGTAGGAAAAAGTATCCCACAGTCTATCTCATTTTTGGTTTAAAATGAATGAAACCCAGTCTATCTCATTCTAAGATTGAATGAAAGTAACTTGAGATGGATATCTCCACAAAGTGATGCTTAATATGAATTTATTTTGTATTACTTATTGCATGGCTTGGCAGTCTTGATTTTTGCATATCTTGTGTGCACTGACCTTTCTGTTTTAGCTTTTATTCGGAGTTCTGAGGAACCCTGAATAAAATCCTCTGTGTGGGGGCGTGTAATGTCGGCTTGCCGAAAAAACGATTGGAGAGGATACATGACCTCCAAAGATCAAAAAACTCGTAGAACATTTTTTTTTATTGAGCGCTTCAAACGCCAAAAAGACCTCGGTCTTTAACCATCGGCCATATTTTTATTAATGGACAGAAACGGCCCATCTTGGAATCCTTTAATAGCCCAACACTTTATCCAAGTCTTCAGGAAGCCAAACTTCAAGAATTCCATCCTGAACTTCCACAATCGTAATTTAAAAATCACTCCAAAATTACCGTAGCACTCATTCATCATGGCCGCCATTATCAAAACTTGTAATTTGTATTTTCTATTTTTATTGCTTTTATTCTAGGGCAAAAAGCCCAAAAACATTAGCTTAGTGGTTATTAGGAGGGGCTTCCTCTACGAAGGTACTTAACCTCATATTTAATTGTACAGACAACTTTGTAAGTGTGATATTTTTTATTATGTTGAACCACAGCAACTTTTATGAAAAATTTCCACAGCGATCGTCACCTGTCCTTTAACTTTGAAGTTATTTATTCGACTTAAACTTAAATGCGTTATAGCATTCACTAAGCTAATCTATTTATTCTTTCATGCGTTATTAATAATCTTTTGCCCCCAAAACGCTACCAAAGTATAAAGTACCAAAGTATAAAGACATCGGCAATCACCGGACACGAATTTTTGTGTATGTATGTTTTGCTTTAATTCTCTTCAAAACCCGACTGACCCATCCGAATGTTTCTACTAGCTTGCTCTGCTATTCAAACCAAAAGATATTTTATTAAAAATGATCTGTTCCCATGCAATCCGAAAGTCAAACTGTGCATAAAACTTCGAATCCTCAAATCCCCCCACCCCCCACCCCAGCCAAAACTAGTTGTGGTGTATAACACTGCAGTTTCCAGTTAAAGCTTGTACAATTTAATAGTAATACTTTATGTATTACCCAAACCAAAGTACTAAGCTTTAACCAGAGCCAATTCACGATAATCAATCCATAATCAATTTCCCAATGCAAAGGCCTTTCCCAAAGTTCAAGAGTTGAAAACTCAATTTGGCCGATCTCTAACCATTCACTACTCCTTCAAACGGCTCTGCACCAAAACCCTTTGCCATACCGATTTCTCCTCCCACTTTCCATTGTTCTCCTGGCCCTCAGCCAATCAGACCCCCGCAGCTCTCCTTCCCGTCCGCGCGAAATTACGGTTCATATCATAAAAAGCCCTCTCGCCCCTCTCTCCTCAGCACAGATCACAGATCTCTCAAGCTAGAATGGTCACGCCGGTCAGGAGTGGAGATGTGTCACGTCCGGGATTGCCATGCCGGGCAAAATGGTAGTGGTTGTAAGTAACTAGTTTAACTTTAGAAGTTTATCTTTAGGACCCCCCCCCCCCCCAATTCTAAATTTATAGTCTAAATTAAATTAACCTCTAGCTTAGCGTCTTTATGGTTGGTAAGCCTTATCGGTATTGGTGGTCTTTACCTCCATAATGTTAGAGTAGGCATCTCTTCCTAAAAAGCCAGTTTCATTCTTTGTTCATTTCTTAAATGTAAACAAAGGGACGGTTTGATCCTCGCGAGGAAAAATAACTGTGGGACGACTTGAAAACTACAGTTGTCAAATATAGTTGTAACTTTGCGGACGCGGTTCAGCTTGCTGGGTATTCTAGGATTGGAACCCAAGAAAAAAATGCTTTTTCTAATCTAAATTAAGAGTGTTTAAGAACAAACATCGTTGTTCTTGATTATTGTGAATTTCAATTGTAAATTCTGGTAAATTTGTTTTTGCAAACTTGTGAAAGCTTGAACTAGTGAACTTTAATGTAAAAGTGTTTATTTTTCGTTTTCTGATGTTTTAAAATAAAAACCAAGAGTTTTTAAGCCTCAGGTTCGTTCCCTAGTAGATTAATTGTTTTTAAGTGTAAACTATTATGTAGCCCTTTTAGCTTTTGTACTTCGTTTAAACAGTTAAATAATCCACCGTTGGTGGCAGTAGCATTAAGGTTAGGCCTAGAATAGGACACCGACGCTCCATCCCCTCAGCCGGGACTGTAGCCCATGCTGTGTTATTGTCGTAAAAAGTCGTAATAACCACAAAACCTGATGCTAAGAAGTACTCGTCAACCAATGATGTCAGGGGTGCTACAAGTACCTCAGCCGTCGTAGCGTCCGCCGCTACAACTTGGTGGCAGTTTTGGGATCAACAGGTGCTGTTCCCGACAAGCGTTTTCCCCCCTGCCATACTACCATGCCAAGTTTCTAGAAGGATGCAAGTCCAGTCCAACTAGATGTCTGTGGTCCGGTCACAAAGGCTACAAAACAGATGCCAGTGATTCCGTAATCTAAGATCACGAAGCAGAAGTCGCCCCGCCGTCAAAAACGGGGCAAAACACCGCCTAGCAGCCACAACAACTGCCGGCGCCAGGGAGCAACAGTTGCCGCTTCCAGTAGACGTCCTCCAGCTGAGAGCCGTCTCAACCCCAACCGATGCTTAGGAGAAGAGGCCCGAGAGGAAACCTGCGCTCCGTGCAGCCAAGCAGTGGGCCTTACGTTGTCAACCCAAGACCCAAACCAGTGATCCTCCTACAATCCAGGACGTTCAACTACAAATCAGTGCCAGGCTTTTCGTACTACGGTGGAAAGGAAGGACAGACTGACACCACAGCAATTGTGTGTAAAAGGGTAAGTGTGCATAGGATATGCTTAAAGGCTGCCAAGCCGAGTATTGTAGTTAAGAGCCTTCGTGTATTACACCTATTCACATACCAGAGTGCTAGAGGTCCTTTGAAGTGTGTTTTTTATGTATAAACTTGCTGGATTTTTTAAAAATCCGAATGTTTCTACTAGCTTGCTCTGCTATTCAAACCAAAAGATATTTTATTAAAAAAGATCTGTTCCCATGCAATCCGAAAGTCAAACTGTGCATAAAACTTCGAATTCTCAAATCCCCCCCCCCTCCCCTCAGCCAAAACTAGTTGTGGTGTATAACACTGCAGTTTCCAGTTAAAGCTTGTAAAATTTAATAGTAATACTTTATGTATTACCCAAACCAAAGTACTAAGCTTTAACCAGAGCCAATTCACGATGTGAATTTGAAAAATAATCAATCCATAATCAATTTCCCAATGCAAAGGCCTTTCCCAAAGTTCAAGAGTTGAAAACTCAATTTGGCCGATCTCTAACCATTCCCTATCCTTCAAACGGCTCTGTACCAAAACCCTTTGCCATACCGACTTCTCCTCCCACTTTCCATTGTTCTCCTGGCCCTCAGCCAATCAGACCCCCGCGGCTATCCTTCCCGTCCGCGCGAACTTCCGGTTCATAGCATAAAAAGCCCCCTCGCCTCTCCCTCCTCAGCACAGCTCACAGAATGATTACCTATTGCAAGCCCCTTTTTTATAAATTGTATTTGTAAACAGCAAACATTAAAATCAAAAACAATAGAAAATGTTTCAGCTAAAACAAACATTCACTCAAACTCAGAAAACACACATACAACTGACTTAAAATTAAAAGAAAATTTAGGGAAGAGGAGTGGAGAAGAAAGTTGCAGCAAAGCAAACATTCAGTTAAGCCAACGCAGCTATACAGGGTGTTTAAAAAAACGCTACACGTCGAATTCGAATTTTTCTAAGTCCAACAACCATTCCCCGTCACTATAACCATTATACCTGACCTCAGTAAAGAAATCATGAAAGTTATTCCTGACCTAAGGAAAGAAAGAGTTTATTTGCATTTCAAATAAGAACGCAAAAATAACAAAAGCATTTGACAGCCCTGATTGGGGGGGGGGGCGTACCAAAACAAACAATAAAAGCCCATAATTAGAATTCAAGAAAAAAGAAATAACATTTATTTGGCCATTAAGCAAAATAGCTAAAATAAAGACTTTTACAGTATTTGTATTCCAATAAAAACACGAAAGGAAAAAAACGCATGTGGGGGGGAAGCCACTTGTACGGCGGCAGTACAACGTAGTTTCTGTACGGACTGAATTAACAACTATCCAGTATTCACATCTAATCGCTACACCACTCGCTGCAGAAAAGGTCTAGGAACTTTATTCGACAGGAGTTCCCAGTTTACAGTACTGTACTTACTGTAATTGGCTGAGTTTAATTACCGATTTAGTAGCCTTGGTGATGTGGCAGGCTACATATCTTAAGCCACCTCCATGCCGGTCTACAATGGCTCATTTGGTAGAGAAATTTGAAACCACAGGTTCTGTGGAAAATCAACATAAGGGCCATTCTGGCTGTAAACGATCAACATGAACGATTGAAAATGCCGCCGAGGTCCACCACGTGTTGCTTAATGAACCAATGACGTCCCAGCATCAGTTGGAACGGCAAACGGGTGTGTCAATAGGCTTCAGTTAATAGGCTGATTAAGGACACAGGCTTAAAGGTGTACCGTCCATGGCGTATCACGCCTTAAACGAAGATAATCCCGATCGATGCATTCAGTTCTACAAGGAAGGTCTATATTTCCTAGCAGATGATCCACACAACGTGGAATGGATATTATATTCCGATGAAGCCAAGTTTCATCTGAATGGCAGAGTTAATCGTCACAACTACAAATTTTGCAGTGATGACAACCCACACGTCACTATGGCGGCATTCACACCGTCACCTGGCATCAATGTTTGGGGAGGTATATGGGCTCGGGAGCGGGGGTAATGGGACCATTCTTCCTGAACAATCAACGGTGCAGTATATCGTCTGCTGCTAGAAGACAGGATTCTGCCAGCTGTACGGGAAAAGTGTCCCGCAGATATTATTTTCCATCAAGAAGGTGCATCACCGAACTATGCAACACAGGTGTGAGACCTTCTTGATAAACAATTTCCCCACAGCTGGATTGGCAGAAGAGGTGCGATGGAATGGCCCTCGCATTCGTGCGATCTGACGCTTATGGACTTTAGTGTGTGGTTAATAGTACGGGATTTGGTGTACATTCAACTAGCCCAGGAAATTGCAACACTGCAGCTTCTCATTACTGCTGTATTTGAAACATTTACTCCTGACTTATGCAGGAGAATATGCTTAGGTGTGGAAAGCAGATGCGGTGAGTGTATCGTTGCTGGAGGAGGGCAATTCGAGCACCTTCGTTTGTGATTCAATCACCTGGAACATCTTTCTTTGTCTCTAAACCTTAATGATGGCCTTAATTTACGTTAGAACTGGTTTGAAACAAAATGTCAATTATCAGCCTTCTAGAGGTTAGCCTATCTGGTCTGGCAATGGGACGGGGGACCGAGGCAAAGTCCTCCCCCCCCCCCAGGTTCCACATGCACGTTTTCTTTTGCTTATTGTTACTTGAAATCTAGGAATTCCTCACAGAACTGAATGTGGTGATCAGGATCATCTTCGTTTAAGGCGTGGATATGTTCCTTTTGAGAATTGTTATTTGAAATCAAATTACTGTAAATACATTTATTTTAGCTATTTTATTTGAAGGCCAAATAAATGCTTTCTTGTTTCTCGATACTTGAAATTAAAAAATAAATACACATATCGTTTGTTTTGGCCCCCCCCCCCCCCCGACCAACCGGGGTTGTCCCCATGCTTTTGTTACCTTTTGTGTTCTTATTTCAAAAGCAAATAAAAGTTTTCTTTCCTGAGGTCAGGAATAACTTTCATGATTTCTTTACTGAGGTCAGGTATAAGGGTTATAGCGACGGGGAATGGTTGTTGGACTTAAAAAAATTTAACGTGTAGGTTTATTTTGAAACGCCCTGTATAGTGGCCCAGAAGTCATGTTATTTCCCATAGACTTTAAGAAGCCGAGTGTGAACGACTCATAAGACTTTTTGAAATGAAAGTTGCTGTGAGCATTGGAAGACAATAATTCTACATACCTTTAGTGCTCTGGGAATGGAGGGTCCTTGGGTTAGTGAGCTAAGTGGCGCGTTGGGAGACTATGGATTGTTAAAGTATTGTTCGTAACCCTAAAAGTATTGTTCGGTATTGTTAAAAGCATTGTGTCGGTCGTGTACCTCGTGTATTTGCAGGTGCATGTTAAGCGCTGATCGGTTTACCGGAAATGACATACTGTAATGCCACATATTGGCGGAGCGTAACTCGTCTGTACTAACTAGTAAGTTAAATTGTTATTGCTAAAGAAAATTTGCCATACCCATAAACAAACAGTCAACAAACAACCACCATGAGTATTATTTATCTGAAATGTTTAGAATTAATACTGCGCTCCTTTTTGCGAGTAATTAGTTATTTTTAGTTTTCATTGAAGGAAATTATTCGACTAGAAAATAAAACATTTATAAAACCAACAATCATAAAATCACTTACCAGAACAACTGATACCTAAACAAGAATCATTGCCGAAATTAACCAAGTGTAAAGCTTTAATAAAACCTGGCAACCAAAGACGTGGCAACCACCAAATGACCTGCTGTCACGGCATATATCTGGCTTGTGGAACTCCTCCATACTAAATATAAATTGCATTGTTATTGGAAAATAACAAAATCCGCCAGACCCATTAACAAACAACATTAGAAAATAAATACCGACTCGTTTGATGCTTAATGTAAGGTTGAACGGATCCGAAGATCAAAACAACAAAGGAACACAAATAAACTTTCCTGTAAGGTTTCGTATATTGCAGTGGCTTTGTACTGTTTAGTCCACGTGAAACCTTACTGCTGTAGTTAAATGTTTTTATCATTTTATATGAAATGGGCAATTTCTGTTGAATTAATACTTGGTTTAATATTTGGCTCCTTTCTGTAAGTAATTAGTTATACCTAGCTTCCTTTTAAAGAAAGTATTTGACTTACAAAATCCAAACTCCACAAGATCATAAAATCATATCAGTTACCAGCATAACTGATGTCTACATAAAAGTCAACAACGAAAATATTGTAAACTCCAGAAGTAAAGCTTCAGCAAGGTTACAACCACATATGTAAAGAATCCAAAACATCACATATAACAAAAAAATCACGTTAGGCGCAGCTACCAAAAGTCCTGATATCTAAACCAAAAAGAATAAATTGTAGGCAAAAAACCCGCCAAGCTTCAGCCATTGAACGTCTGTGATATCAAAACGAGCCAAGGTTCCACTCATCTGACATAACCTACAACGCAACTTAAAACTTGGCGCATTGCAAGCTTTTCGTTTGGATGACCTAAGATACACAACCAGCCTCAAGATAAGCGCTAGTTCATTGTTGTTTTTATGGTTACTGCTTCATTACTGTTTCGCGGAAATGAAGCGAAATAACAACATCAAAGTTGAAACAGTCAATCGGTCACTCCGACGATCAATCTGCTCTCGGTTAAGAAAAACTATTTACAAATTGCAAAACTCAGTAGCAAATTGCGGAGGTTTTGATTTTCGTAACGCCAGGAAGGGTTCACAAATAATACTGTGTTATACATGACATTAAAAGCTACAGTTTACAGTACAGCACACTATAGTTCTACAAAACGCCACCATCCGAGTTGTAAAACTTTATTGTAAATTGATTCAAACAAAAGATATTGTAACAAAAAATCTTTAACATTATTTTGATAAAATTCACTGTATATATATGTATTTATTCGAAAAAATAAGATATAGCCGAACTATTCAAGTAAAAAAAAAGGCTTGTAATGCGCTAAATTTTAAAGTTGCGTTGTATGTCTTGTGAGTGGAAACTTCGCTCGTTTTTGATATCACAGACATTCAATGGCTGAAACTTGGCGGGCTTTTTGCTTACAGCTTATTGTTTTGGGTTTAGATATATTTAACGTAAAGCACGTAAAGCACCACGCAAAAAGATGCAATTTTCTTAATTGTACATTTGTGCAATTTTCTCAATTCTACATTTCATTTATGTTATTTTCTGAATGATACGTTTGATTATTTCAAAGTTAGCATTACCAATATTGCCACGCCTGGTATGTTCCGTGACGCCAAGAAGTATGTCCGTTCTTGTCATCAATGCCAAGTTTCGAAGCCATGTCAACGATAGAAGAATAGACTCATGGTACCTGTTATTCTTTCTGGTCCTATGACTCATCTCGGCATCGACTTTGTCGGTCCTTTTCCTGCAACGACCTGTGGGAACCGTTTTATTCTCTCGATTGTGTGACTATTTCACAAAGTGGGTTTGGCTGATCCTGACTCGCCATGCCACTGCCCATGCTGCCACCGTGCATCTGTTCAAGGATATGTGATCCACACCCGTGGTCCTCCCAAGATTATGATTTCCGACAATGGCCCAGCATTTGTATCCACAAGCAAACGCTATGGAACGCGTAAACCGAACTCTGAAGAGTGCGATCTGCACCTATGTTGGCATGAAGCACAACTCATGGGGACCTCTTTTTCCGAATCTAGAAGTTGCTTTCCGGACAATGCCGCGTGCTAGTACCGGTAAATTGCTCCACTTCCTTGTTTTTGGCTAAGATCCGTGGAGTGTCGCCAAACTCGTCTGCCTACTAACCCACTCTTCATGAGGTAACCAAACAAGTGGCGACGCTTTGGAAGAGATCGTGGGTCACGATGCAAATTCGCACACAGCCCAGCATTCGGCATTCAAGATTGCCTATTCGAATGTGTCTGACCACTTTCACCCTAAATAACTTGCGGGAAAGTGAAACCACCTGAAGTTTCGTCAGTACCCTGCCGATACGCAAGCAGACAAGCATGAACAACCTCAGAAAGAACAGCAACATTAGCTGACGACCTAGAGCTGGGGATGGACACATTCGAGGGTGCACTTTGTTGTCCTTGAGTGGATGGTGCAGAGTTACCCCTAGCTAAATTCAAGGAAGTGGGTGCAAAACTGAACCCAAAGATGCAGTAACTAGAGTGGAACAATTGCCCCTTCCCAAAACAAGAGAAGATTGAGGAACATTCGACATAGCATGAACAACAGTATGCGTAACAGGAGTTGACCCTTTACTACCAGACACATTCGATACATTCGACTGAGAGTTCGTGTGCACAGCACAAAACTTCGGTTTCATGGCAGAGTTCTGCGAAAATCTGTGCCACGACGGCAAATCGCAGATAGCAGCACGTAGCTGGGTAACAGAAGTCGGACGCTGACCAGCCACCAAGTCTCTGACGGTCATGGACAAACCTTCAATAATAATTAGAACTAGAACAGCATCGAGGGGACACTCAAGCCTACTTGACTTGGCGAGGAGCGCAGCAAGAAACTCCTGTGTGGATTGGTCGGCAGGTTGACGGATGGTGTTATTTCTGTAAGAATCGCACCATCAGATTGTTTGCATCACGAGCCTCTGTTTTTCGAATCTTGCTTACCAAAGTTATCAGCAGTATAACCATCAAGGAAAATATTATAATTTTCCTCTTTTCGTGCATCGTGATTGCTCAAACTTTCAAAACCGGTGAGCATTGCATCATGCAAGATACACAAAAACAAACAACAGCTTATTTCAAATGCAATCACAAAAACACTGGGTTGCGCGGCAAAAAAATAAACCAAAGTTAGAAACACTGACAATAATGTAGCTGTTAAGTAAAGAACATGACTTTAGCACGCAAGCTATAACTTTAACAAATAACAATTATCGTAAAGTATGGTAATGTGTCAGGCAGCACCGAGCCAAGGCTAAAACGATGGCGCCAAATCCCCCAATGCTCTTCTTCCTCTTCCCCCTCCAAAAAAAAGAGAAAAAAAAGAAATAAATCCTAGCAACCACATTAAAAAAAGAGTTTTTATTTTTATTTCGTAAAGTAAGGTGGAAGTGAGTTCCAAAGTGGCACAACTGTGAGTAAAAGCCATGACAGTAGTAGGAAAGTAGGGGATTCGCCCAGGACGGAGGACACCAAGATGGCCGTCCCCATGCAAACCGGAAGTGCCACCATGTAGGAGAAGACCATCAACTTGGAAGGTTCTGAAGTCAATCTGCCTCGCCATTTTGAATGACATCACTTCTGGTCAGCCATTTTGGGATGTCTCAAATTGAAGGCGGCAATCTTGGGGTGTTCAATATTGAAGTCTACTATTTTGGGGTGTTCCATGTTGAAGTCGGTCATCTGGGGGTGTTCAATATTGAACTCCGCCATTTTGAGGTGTCTCAAATTGAAGTCGGCCATTTTGGGGTTTTGTGAATACTTTGCTCTCGGTACTTTTCCACCCCCGTAACTCGGGAACCGTTGATCTTAGAGTAAACCCGTTCGAGATTTGGCTACGCGTGGACCTTCTCAGAACTCGGGTACTATCATTTTTGGAAGTTGGCCCATCCCAATAACTCGGGAACCGTCGGTCCTAGAGCGAAATCGTTAGGGATTTAGCATCCCCAGGCCAAATCATATGCATGGCTCTCCCTAGAACTCAGGTACCATCATTTTTGGCAAGTTGACAAACCCCCATGTTTCGACTCGACTAACTGTAACTCGGGAACCACCGGTCCTAGAGCGAAACGGTTCGGAAACTGGTCTCCCCTTCGGTCGAGCTGCCGCGAAGTTCATTTCTTTTTAACTGCTACTGGCTTCCCCCTCGTGTCATCGGGGTACTGAGCCCCTCTGCCACGTCAAGGCTGCAGTTATCGGAGGGGTGGGGTAGGATGGGATGGAATGGTATTGTAGGGGATGGCTTGGGCTTAGGACGGGGTCACGACCGCCTGCCCACCTTGGTTGAACCTGCCAGAGACCGAAGTACTCCGATGGTATAGCCAGTTGCATAGGAAATGAATGAGGAAAGGTAGGGTTAAGATATGGGAATGTGGGATTTAAGACTTCTTCTTTTCGGCATTTCGTTCCGGTCTTCTTTTATTGGCTTCTGCCTTCTCTTCACCAGTCATGGCTTTTCTTTTCTCTCCTTTCCGTCGTGCTCCTCCTGTCTCATAGTAACTCTTGTTTTTGCACTGCATTCTGCTCTCTCCTCCATTCTTTCTGCTCCTTGCTCAGTTCAGCACGCTTCTTTCGTTTTTGCACAACCATCTCATCACCCTTCGAAGCATACCTTTCCCTCTCTGCAGTTGCCTTCCTTAGCCTGTCTGCGTCTCGTCTCCTCTCTCTCTCGTCCTACTTTACTATCTGGTCCACTTCTCTCCGGGACGGGACACCTCCGACTCTTTCTTCTTCTGCCTCGCTGCCCGAGACTTCACTTTCGCGATCTCGCTTCTTCACCTCATTCAGATCGATTTCGAGGTCCACGTCGGAGTTGAAGTCGTCCTTTTCATCCCCGCCTCTGGTATCGGAAGTTCGGTAGTGACCATGGGCATAGGTGCGCACCCTGTCTTCCAGGACGAAACCTTTGTCATTGTAACCCGAAAGCAAGGACTTGGTGATGACGTCGGTGGTGAATTTATGATTTTGACTACGAAGGGTTGTCCATGTCTCCTTATCGACGGTGAGTTGTTCGAGGCAACGTTTGTAGTCCTCGTGTCTAAGATGTTTCTTGACAAAGGTCCTATCCACACCTTTTGCCGTCTGTTTCTCCTCGTCCGTGGTGATGTACGAGTACATCTTAGACCTGAGGCCTACAAACTCCTTCACCGGTACCCCACCCAGCTCGTCCTTGAACTTGCCGAGGACTTACTTGTTCTCGACGCTAAAGAGGGAATGGGTGAGGCCGTAGTTTGACACGTCAAACCACTCGCCACGATCCTCAGCCATGTCAGCATAGACGTCCTCAGTCTCGATCGAGTAGAACAGACTGTCCGTGTCAGTAACGAGCAACGACGCCTTATTCCCGTACTTTGGTTTGATGTACCCCTTTGTGGAACTGGTACGTCAGTAGCTTCGAAAACTCCAAGATGGGAAAACCAGAATATATGGGGAGGTCGCAGTCGATCGTCCTGGCCTTAAGTAGTACGGAGATTAGGTGCTCTTTGAGGATTTGGAACGAGTCGGTGTGAGGAAGTGAGGTGTTCTTCACCGACTTTTCCACTTTGGCGGGAGTTTGATGGGCAGCCTATTCTGCTTCTGCTTGAGCATCTTTCCGAAAACCGAGTTGTTCATCAGTTTGGAATTCTTCGAAATTGTTCGCGGCTGCCTGTTTTCGCGCTGTGTTGCCCTTGATGTAAGGCTTCAGCCACCTGATTGAAGGCTATGATGCAACGGATGCAGCAGAGAACCAAGCCTTGCTGCAGGTAGTACTTTAGATTCCCGGAGTGGACTATGTAGTTCCGCTTGTGAAAAAGGTGGGAGACTAGCTTGGTGGTAGAGCTGACGACATGACCGATTTCCTCGGCTACCCTCTCGGAGAATGGCGAAACCATTGAAGGGCCGATCTTCAATGATTCTGGAGCCAGCGGATGGTCGTTGTGGGCGCTGTGTAATCCGGGAGGATAGTCGAGGTCTACTTCCAAGAATACTCTAATCTCCCGTTTGGTGAACCATCTGAAGTTTGAGCACGGATGTTTCTGTACCATGGCCCACCCATAGAGGTTGTTGGCGTCAAGGTATATAAGGAAGGAGATGGGGCGTCGGGGTCGAAGGTGTTGGGGAAATAGCGGTTGTTGGCAAGGGCATAGCGATGAGTGATGTTGGAAAGTCCGCCCCGAATTCCGCAAGTTACGATATTATTCTTGATGACATGGGTGAAGAGGTCGAGTTTAGCTTTTGTTTGCCGCAATGCCGCTTCCCAACTGAAACCGGGTGTGGATAGATAGTAGCAGGGGTCGAGACAAAAATTCTGGAGGGCAATAGACTGGAAGTTCTCGAAGACATCGGCGAGGAAGTAGACATCCGTGAGTTGGTATACAGCATGGTAGGAGGTAAACAGCTTGAAGGCCAACATGTTCCAGACAGTCTGGGCGTGTTGGTAATTCTCTTCGCCGATTCCCTCCTCTTTAACGTTCGAATAGAAAGCTTCTCTAGGTGGTAGCTCCGTTTCCTCGAAGACTTCCGGTCCAGTTACGTGCTCGTAGGGGTAGTGTCCTTTCTGGGTTAGCAGGTTCATTAAGGTGTCCGTGTAAGGTCGGGTAGTAGAAGTGTTGGTTGTAGCGGTTGAAGTGATAGGCTCAGAGTCCAACACGAAGCAGGCTGTGAACAGTTCACGTAGAGAAGATCGTTCTAGACCAGCTCGGAGAATGGGGAAAGTGCCACCCACATTCTTCAGGTTCGTGACGAGCATCGCCAGGGATGAGGCCAAGAAGTTTAGGCTGTCAATGAACATGAGCTTGGCGATGAGATTCCTCTTGGGTGCATTGGGGAGAGGGTGGGGGGTTTTCAGGTTCACCGACATACTCTGAAATTACTCCGCATTCCTGGCGATGACGTCGACACTTCCGGTGAACTTCACGGCAGTCGACACCAGTACATGCATGTCGTAGCCTTCCAAATTGTGGAAGACTACCGGAATGACACTGGTTTGTCTCGCCAACAAGTCGCACTTGTTGTGCGCCGCACCGCGGTACTTGCCGGGAGGGAAATGGTCGTGTTCTCGGACCTTCATCTCTTCTAGAGCCTTCTTTCCGTCCGGTTTTACAACACGGGTAAAAACCTTGTCCGTAGTAGTGGCAGTTCTGGGCCAGCAGGAAACGAGCCTCTTCCTCTTCGGTGAGGGCGAGAGGTCGAGGATTGGCGATGATGGCAGCATATTTTAGGGCCTCTTCTTAAACGGACTTCATGAAGCGATCCACCACATTGAGTCTGAAGTGGTATTTCGAGGTAACGATTTCCCCTTTTGGTCCGACAACAATGTACCCGTAACTGCATGGAACGTGCTTGTGGATGGGAGTCATTGAACTGTTGGATGGACCGGGTAGAGGCCCCGATACGGGTTGGAGCAAGCACTCGAAGTCGGCGTAGATGACCCAGGGATGTTTGCTCTGCCGACTGAAGTGCTTGAATTCTAGGGTGTTTGTTCCGAGTCTGGGGAATCTCAACCACTGGCTCTGGTACAGGGTAAAGCATTCCGCTTGATGTTTGAGGAGGGTAACTTCTCCTGTGAACCCCAAGAAGCAGTTCCGGCAGAAAAACTTCTTAAACTGAAAGAATCCGTCAAAGTCCATGATTGCGCATCAGTGGAAATTGGGTTCTCCATCTTTATCGTCCAAGGCCAGAAACAGCAAGTCTATCATCAGACGACCGACCATGAACTCGCAAACTCGAATGGAGTTGTGGAGTCGTCACTTGTGTGCTCCACAATGGCAGCCATCAATTTCATGTCAATATGTTAACCCTACCAAGATATCCCTTTAACTACTAATAGGTTATTCCATAATTATATATTGTATTAAGTTGCATCACATGACTTCCTGTTATAATTGTATATAAAGGGAAGTAAACAGGAAGTTCGCTGTCTTATCAGCTGTAGCCTACACTCTGGTAGTCCGTGTGTTTATTACCATTGGTGCCCACGCTGGGCTAAGGTGTGTCCCCGCCAAGGACATCACAGTTGGCGACGAGTCCAGTACCTTTGGTAATCTTTAAAAACTTAAGCTTAAACTGATAGGTCTTCAACCACATCATTTGTGGTAAGTTGCAAATTTTTTTCATTTTGGCAATGAAAATTAGTGCTCTGAATTCCTATCAGAGTTTAAACTTTTTCAAACAGTGTTATTTTGACGTGGTAGTGCTGTGTGGTACGAAATGATAACAGTTAAATTTAGTACCTTAACAACTAGAAACGAAGTGGGCAATTGGATTTATTAAGGTTAATTTTACCTTGGCAGTGTTTTAGAGCGACGCACTGGCGTGTCCGCACAGGCAGTATTATAAACCTGAAGGTTCGAAAAGTGCGCTGCTAAATTAACCCTTGTAAATTCGATTGTGCCATTGCCCATATTCGGGCTAGTGTGTGCCGGTGTAAAATTTAACACCGTAGGTTTATGCTCAAACTTAGTGAAATCTGGTCTGTGCTGAGGCTTAGGCCAGAAGTGTTGTTTTGTAAAACGTTGCAAATGGTGAACGTAAAACAATTTTTCAAAGCCTAGTCCCTTTAAATTTAACTTGTAGGCAGTTAATTTATACAACTAGGTAGGCTACAGTCAAGCTTGATTTATTTCTGTGTTTAAATAAGTGACCGGTAGTCTTGAGTGCTCCAGTTTAATCCTTGCATGTTAAACAGGATTGTAATTAAATTTAATTAAATTTAATTTTGTAGGCTTATGCCAAAGACAGGTGTCGGTAGCAAACCACCTGTAACTGCTAAAGTTAGCAGTGAAAGTGAAACTGAAAATAATTCACTGGTGAACGCAAGCGTTAATGAACTAGTTCTAATTTAAATCTAAATTTTGAATCTAGTGATAGTGAAGACGACGTCAACATGGGTTCGTCTAAAACCGCTGGTTTATTTTCGGAATTCGATTGCGAGTCTGACACATGGGAGAAATACTCCAGCCGAATTCGTTACTTTTTTTTAGCTAAAGAAATACCAGCAACCAAGCAAGTTAATTTTCTAATGGCATCTGTGGGCCAGAAAATGTTTGATAGAATTCTTAATATCCTCTCACCTGATTTGCCCGACTCATTAACATTTGATGAGCTCTTTAAAAAAGTTTTAGACGACATTGAGCCAGTGCCCTCAGTGGTATCTGAGCGTGTTAAATTCTTTAGAAGATCGCAAAAATCAGATGAGAGTATCGGGGAATATTTAGCTGCCTTAAAGCTAATGACGAAGTATTGTGACTTCGCAAAAATTAAAGACATTAACAGCGAAATGATTAGGGATCGCCTAATTGGGGGGATCCAATCAGAAGTCATTCAACGCGAGTTGTTGAAGCAGACTCTGGATTTAAAGGCTACAACATCCTTAGCTTTATCCTTAGAATCTGCTGAAACAGACCAAAGCGTTTTGAGAAGCCATTCTAAAGCTGTTAACTACGTAGCTAAAAAATCGGGCAAAACATCAAGTAGGCCTAAATCCACTAAGGATTTCATTTGCTATTGTTGCGGCAAAAATGGCCACGTGAAAACACGTTGTAAATATCGAGACTATACATGTGGCCGTTGCCACACTGTTGGCCATTTAAAAGCCGTGTGCCGAAAAGTTAGTCACTCGAATAGAACTTTAAAATCACTCGACCACCCTAAAGCAAGTTCTAGCACAAATTTTAAGGCTAGGCCGAACACAAAACAAAAGTATAGCTACAAAAAACGCGTCAACAAACTCGAACGCGATAGTGAAAGTGATAGTGAAGAAGACCAGGATGTTGAAGCCGAAAATTCAGAGTCTGGTTCCGGGTCTGATAGCGATTCAGACAACGACTATCTTGTACTGAAAAATAATACTCTTGGACTGAGTCAGGCTGCGGACCAGATTTCAATTCCACTACAAACCAACAAAATAATAGTAGTAGTTAATTCTATGAAAATCCATAAATGGAAAATGCCAGTCTGCCTAAATGGTGTCAAGCTAGAAATGGAACTTGATTCCGGAGCAGATGCATCCATTATCCCTATTGAGTGGCATCAAAAATATTTTGCGGACTGTCCTTTAAAACTCAGTCCGTACTCGATACACTCATGCACTGACGGAATTGAGAACACGATTTACACTGTAAGTCTGAAGGTTGAAGTTCAAGGTCAAATCGAACATTTGGATGCTTTAGTTTCAAAATTATATAAACCTGCATTAATGGGAAAGGATTGGCTTTCTATTTTTCGAGTTAATTTCCATCCTTTTTACGACCTACAAACGAAAGTGAAACCTAAGAAAAGTGTTAAGAAAATTAAAACTAGCATTACGCCAGTTGACACTTCCGAAATAGTGAAGGGTTTCCCGGAGCTATTTTCTGAAGGCATGGGTAAGTTTAAGAATTTTAAAGCCAAAATTCATTTAAAACCTGATGCCAAGCCTGTGTACAGTCGTGTAAGACCGGTTCCGTTAGCACTCAAAGAAAAGGTTAACCAAGAAATTCGTAGATTGGTTGGCCTTGGAATTCTAGAGCCTGTGGAAACTTCTCAGTGGTCTACGCCGATCGTCATAGTTCACAAAGTGGATGGTCAAATCCGAATGATTGGTGATTATAAAACCACCGTGAACCCTCAACTCGAAGTCGACCACTATCCAGTTCCCACGGCTGCAGAATTATTCAGTGAATTAGCAGGCAGTGACACTTTTTCCCTTATCGATCTTAAGGATGCATTTCTGCAAATTGAACTCGACAAAGAGTCACAAGAAGCTTTGACAATAAATACACCCCTGGGTTTGTTTAGATGGCTTCGCGTACCCCTGGGCCTGGCGTCCAGTCCTGGAATTTTCCAGAGGGTAATGACTCAAGTCACCAGTAAAATCCCCAAATGTCTCCCATTTTATGATGACATCCTGGTGAGCGGGAAGGGGGGTGAGCATGACGAATCGTTAAATAAACTGTTAAATGCTTTACAAGATGCAGGAGCCAAACTTAGGATCGAGAAGTGCAAACTGTCACGGCCGAATTAAAATATTTAGGCCACATGATAAATGCAGAAGGCCTGCATACACTCCCTGAGGTTATCTAAGCAGTCACAAACGCTCCTAACCCAACATGTATTCAAGAGCTACAGAGCTTTCTGGGTTTTGTAAACCATTACTCAAAATACCTACCGAATCTCACTCATATTCTGTCACCAGTAACACGTTTGTTAAGCCCGAGTGTGAAGTGGGTTTGGGGGGCAGAATGCGACCGAGCCGTGAGTAAAGTAAAAGAATTATTTCTTAAATCAAAAGTTCTGGTTCATTACGATCCGAAATTAAAGCTCAAGCTCGTTTGTGACGGCTCACCCTACGGGGTCGGCGCGTGCCTGATGCATGTCATGAAAAGCGGTGAATCACGGCCGATAGCTTTCGCTTCACGTAAACTCACTCAAGCGGAAAGGGCCTACTAACATTTTGACCGGGAAGCTCTCAGCGTGGCTTGGGGAGTGAAACGGTTTCATGAATACGTTTATGGTCAGCGATTCATACTGCAGTCTGATCAGAAGGCTTTAGTTTGGATTTTTGGCCCTAAAAA
>JAHWFP010043846.1:7758-32928 GCA_023313725.1 Lithobius niger | reverse complement strand
GTGTCGTCGTGTCGCTGTGTCGTGTCGCCGTGTTGTGTCGTCGTGTCGGTGTCGTCGTATCACCTTTTCCACCCTGCCTCTTCTCAACGGAGGAAAAGTTGGATTTGTTTAACAGACTGTTAGGTTCTAGATCAAGATCATGTTTTTCCACAACGATGCAAAATGAAAGAAATCGTTCTTTTCACTTACATGGCTTAATAAGAACCAATGGCTGGCTTACAGTGAGGAAAAAAAAAATAGGACAATTTGCAAAACGTGTCTGATTTTTGCGCCAGAAAAGTCTGGCAAAGGGGAACGCCGACAACTGCGTTCGTTAGTAAAAACAGCATTCACTAATTATGAAGATGCAATTGAATTGTTTGACGCACACAGCCAGAAAAAAATACCGGGAAAACGTAATGAACAAAACGGACAATTTTATTTTTGTTACTTCCGGAAAAAGAGAAGATATTCGACATCAACTTGATAATGCTCGTAAAGTGGAAGTTCTGGAAAACCGAGAAGGGTAAGCAGAGAAAACTTAGAAATTTATTTTTTTCTGTCAGTTTCACATGATTTGAGATGGGCCTATAGGCTTACTATTTAATATATTGGGCTCTGGTTACAGCTTTTGTCAATGCTATATTATTTTACCAGTTTAGTCAAGTAGTATGTTATTTTAGTTATGATCGCATCTCGTGACTTTTAACATCAGGGTAGGCCTAAACATTAATGAAATTAATCGTGGATGTGGAAAATAATAGCAGGTCAATTTTTTGTAGAGATCGTAAAACTACGACGAAAGTAAACATTTACACTAATTAAAAAAGTGTTTTGATTGTGTAAAATCGTCCATGAAACCGATATAAATTGTACTTTTTAAATAAAAAAAAAGATATAAAATTAATAACTAGGAAAAAGTGGGGGGGGGGGAGGGTGTTGGTTGAGGCCTCATGGGATGTCGACAGCTAGGTTATTAGCACCAACCTCAGTCACAGTGCAGTGGTCCGGATTGCTCCAACCCCAAATCTAGATCTTATCATACATTTGTACTCCTACAAAAATAAAAAAAAAATAAAAACTCGGACAAGAGGCAGAAGAAATTTTTGGGTGAAAAGGTCAGGAAAAAATACCTAAGGGAAAAAGGTCTGGATAAAAAGGTTTGGGGAGAAAAGGTCCGTGGAAAGAAAGTTCGAAAAAAAAGATCCGGTGGAAAATTAATGTTCGAAAGAAAATTGTCCAGAAAAAAAAAGGGTCTGCGGGATAAAGTCCGTGGAAAAGAAGTCCTGGAAAAAAATTGCAGGAAAAATTAATTTTAATTTTTCTTGAACATTAAGAACTTTAACATATGATCGCATCATAATACTAAATAAATTTCTCAAGAATGTGTAAAAACAGTACACTTCAGAAGCCAGATAAGGCAATGATGAACACCAAAATGCTCCAGCTTCCGGAGCTCTGCCCCGGACCCCGCTGGGGGAGCTTACAGCGCTCCCCTAGGCCCCCTGGCTGGCTTTGGTCGGCCCCCTCCGAAAATTTTTTCTGGCTGCGCCACTGGTGTCGACTGATTTTTGTCAATGGCGTATTGCATAAATAATGTGGTTCACGTATAACAATTCGGCGCAAGTCATAATGTTGATTGTTGCCAATTGGAACAAGATGACGTCATCATACCGCTTTTGGAAGAAGAAACAGTTTCGTCTTTGTCGGACACCATCGTATGCTGGTTTTTAAATCTCTATCAAGTAATTGTAAGTATATTCGTTTGGCTTAGAAATGTAGCATTGTCAATTTTAAAAGTTTCAGCAACTGTTTCGACAATAATTACAACAATAATTTAGCACATACGAGCCACTTGAGGGCCACGTGCTGCTAGCTGCAACCCCCTTTTTAGAAAAAGGCACTTCCACATATGACGTTTACCTGTCTGCCGAAATTTAGATCTGGTAACTTTCCCTAATGAGCTGTAGACGTGTCTTTCTACCATGAGAATTAATTATGAGAACAGTAATTCTACATAAAATCAAATATCCGTTTCACTAATGCTTCCAAATAAATTAATAACAAGCATACCCTTTTATCGTCATGGGGCAGATAATTCAGTAGGAGTTCGTGTACCGTCCTCTTCAAGTGTTCATTTAACGTCCAAAGTATTATTCGGTGCGATTAACTTGGCTAATAGAATTAACTTTGGCAGCCTTTCCCTGGTTGAATGATATCACTACTTTGAAAGGCCGACCGTTTTTTGAAACATGGAGGCTCCCTTATACCAGTAAGGGTTTTGGGTGGATATCACAACTTTCAGAGGACTGTGAATGAAGAAAAGATCAGCCGGTGTAATCGTCATCTGTACCTTTTTTGTCTGGAAAAATTTTATGTCTATAAATTTTCTCATTCATAATTTTCACCTTTGCCATTGCCCAATTAGCCGTTACGTCAGCGAAATTGACACGGTTTGATGCTGATTTTCGTTCGCTTCATTCACTCAATCAGCACATCCCTCCTCACTTGGCCCTACCTCGGTTAACGGTAATCATTCAATCACTTAGTTACCATGGTGTTCACGAACACATAATTTTCCCTTTTATTGTCGTGGGGCAGATAATTTAGTTTGGATTCGTGTACCGTAACAAAAAACTTACGAAACCTTTGCAATAAAAGATACTCCGTCTCTTAGTGAACCATCCATTCTGAATTTTAATTGAGGTCGCGGCCTGCTGCCATGTGCCCCAAAAATTAAACCAAACTACACTTAGTATAACATACACACAAATCACATCAACAAAACCAAGCTACCACTAGGTACTCTTAACAAACTATGCTCTACATCTGGACACAACACCGCTACTCTGTCACACTCTATCATCTGCTCTATCACTACTAATACACTGTTACATCGCAGTGCACACTCGATTTCTCTTTGCCGCACAACACAAGGGAAAGGCTACCCTGGCTCACCTCTTCTCTTCTCAGCGGATGCCAGTTTCACTCGGCACATTGCAAGACAGCGGCAGGACCGCCAGTGGGAAGGGGAGGGGGGGGGGGTCACACAGCTATTCCAATGTCTACAATAAATGCCGCAACAGCACGCAGCCTCGCTACTGGGTGCGAACCATGGGAATGTGACAAAAGGGGGCAAGATGCCATCGCTTGTCAACATATTTCCGGCATACCACCAAGACTTGCTCTGGCGTCTCTGCTACTCGAAACACTGAGCACAGAGGCGAGTCCACCCACCGGAACCGGAATTTGTTGGCCCGCAGCATCGTGAAGCTGACTCGGAGCCTCGACACAATCCTAGCATCTCGAAAGGACAACTTATCAATGTTTGAAGAGCTGCAGCAACTAGGGTGTACAG
Organism: Lithobius niger; assembly: GCA_023313725.1. Lineage (NCBI taxonomy): Eukaryota > Metazoa > Arthropoda > Chilopoda > Lithobiomorpha > Lithobiidae > Lithobius > Lithobius niger. Next base: position 29,591 of record JAHWFP010043846.1, on the reverse strand, counting down.
AATGCAGAGCCCTGCCATCTCGTGCTGAATCCCACGATTCCTGCCACTGTGCAATTACCCACTGGTGTATGGTCACACGACGTCTACGCGCTGTGGTTGCTGGGAACACCTCCGTGCACTCCCCACGCGTAGCATCCCTTGCAAGGCCATCGGCTAGCTCATTGCCGTGAAGGCCACTGTGGCCCTTTATCCAGTGAAAGGAGACAACACTCGAGTAGAGTGCGACCCAGAATTTCCATCCGATTGTAAATACCAGCGGGTTCCGTACATTAAGGTTCGACCAAGAGGATTGGAGGAGCTTGAAAATTGCCAGTGAGTCCGTCAGTATTGCAACAGACGAAAGGTGCATGTCACAAGCAACATTTAGTGCAACAGAAATCACCAATAACTCGCACATCGTGCTGGACGTCACACCCTGGACCCTACGCTTGCACTCGACTTTCAAAGAAGGAACAACCACACCATTGCCTGCTACTCCCTTGCCAGGAAGGAACGAGGCACCACAGTATACCTCACACTCAGCCACTTTAGGTCGGAAAACCGCAGCTAAATCAGGACACCAAGTCCAGGGACTCAGAGGCCTGGTTAACGCGACAGCCACCAGAGACTCTGTCACCCCACGCATCAGGGTGACTCCCTGTCCAGCCTCTCCAAGAACTGCGTGCGCCCGGTCACTCAAGGACCCATAGTCACTCAAAATCCTGGCCACTGGGTCATCATTGCCCCTACTGAGGTTTCTGAGACAGAGTGCCCACCAGCAGTTCGTGCGCCCATAGCTTAACAGGGGGCTCATTACATTCCACGCAGAGAGCACTCACCGGGGTGGTTGCCACACACCCAGCCCAGACACAACACACAAACACGAATTCACTACCACTTGTAGCAACCGCTCATGTCGCCAGGAACCACACAGAAAGGGCAAGGAGTAATCCAGCACTGACCGGACGAAGGTTCGGTACGTTGCTAGCAAACTCCCCACATAACACCCTTACACGCCAATCGCCGCAAAATCACAGTCCTTGCCAGGATTTTCTGTCGGACTCTGCTAACGTGCAAATCCCATTTGAGGCTCGAGTCTAGGACCACACCCAGGTACTTTACGCTCTTCGCTGGGCTTACAACTTGATCTCCAACGCGCAAACTGACCGCTGGTTGCCAAACAGTTTCGGACCGCGAGAATACTACAATTTCTGTTTTAGCTGGTGCAAGCAGCAGACCACGCTTGCTCAGAAGGGAGGCAACCCTGTCCAGAACTCTCTGCGCCTCACAAGCTAGCAGCCCAAGGCCATGACCAACAAACCAAAACCAACATCATCGGCATAGCAGACGATGTTAGAACTCGCACCAATTTCCAGAAGAAAATCATTGAAGGCAACCGCAAACAATGTGGGGCTGAGGCAACGCCCTTGCAGGAGACCCCTGTATGTTGAGTCTGTCGCCAACCAATGCTGTCCTACACGCGTTGCAAAAGCACGCTCAGCCAAGAGAGCCACAATCAGCCTGACAAGAAGCTCACTAACACCCATCTTTCGCAAGGACGTTTCCACCCAGCGGATGGAGACAGTGTCATATGCTGCCTTTATATCTAAGAATACAGCTAACACAATATCTCCCCGCATCCACGCTTCACGTATACTAGACAACAAGAAGAGTACGGCATCATGGGCGCTCCTGTTTGGCCGATAACCAAACTGGACTCCAGCAAGACAGCCGTAATACTCAAGGTGCTACTCAAGTCGCTTGATAACCATGTGCTCCAAGACTTTCTGCACGCAAGATAGCAAGGCAATGGGCCTGTAGTTTACAAGCTCTGACCTGGGGCTAACTTGCTTGTGCACTGGGACGAGGACAGTAAACATCCAGGATGGGGAAATATCAGCACCTGCCGAAAAATTACAGAAAAGAGGGATCACTCTACTATCCTCCATGTCCAGGTCTCTCTTTAGATCACTATACCTCACCCCGTCAATGCCTGCCGCACTAGCATTCTGGCACTTGCGATGCGCAGACCGGAGTTCCAAGGCAAGTCCCCAACATGCGGCACTGCCAAAATAGTCTCCGTCGGTGAGGCCGACCCACTCGACAGCGAGTACACACTCGCACAGCAGGCATTGAATGCTTGAGCCATTTCCTCGCCACGGAGGATGCTCCTGCTTGAACAGGAGGAGCTGTAGATGCACGAAACAGCTGACTTATCAGCTCCCAGACTGAGGTGACGGCACGCTTGCGTGAGTGAGCGTGCACACTAGCACAAATCTTCTCAGCAAACTTCGCCTTCACTCCATTAATCACAATTCTACTCTCCTGCACAATCCCTGTATATTCCCACCACCGTGCATCACTAGGGGACCATTTCCATTTGCGGTAGGCTCTACGCAGGTCACGAACTGCGACCATACAAATATGTGTCCACCACTCCGGTCTGGGCGTCACTCATGGACGTACAGAGCCCTTAAAATGCCGCCTACCTAGCCGACCAACCCAACCACCAAAGATACCATCACTAACAACCAGTTGCACACGTATGCCGGTGGTCACAGAAACTTCACAAAGAGCAGCGGTGGAACGCGGCCGCAAAAATACTGGCAGTTGGCCGCTGCGGTTGCCATCTGGAATGGCTGGGCCTTCTTATGCTTTTGGCTGCTTTTTTTACATTTAGCTGGTGGGGTGATCCACTGGGTATCACTGTCTTGAATGTCAGGAGCTTGCAATGAATCTTGCAACACGTTATCTCAATCACTTGAAATCGGCCTCGACTCATCCTAAGTTCTAGAGTCACTCGGGCATCTACTCTCCTGCACAATCCCTGTATATTCCCACCAACGCGCATCACTTGGGGAACATTTCCATTTGTGGTAGGGGGACACTGGTGCTGAGGGCACTGCGCCCCAGGCTTCCACTTCGCTGCAGCCGAGGGTGATCCCGCTGCTGCTGCTGAGTTGCTGCACGGCGCGCAGCAGGGATTTTATGTGCTTTTAGGTCAGCCAAACACTTTGCTTCTTGTAGGTTAGGACAAAGCTGCCGCGGGTCACTCCAGATGCCGCAGAGGTCACACGCGATGGCGACGCATGCACGCTTGAAATGACCTCACGCCGAGCATCTTAAGCACTTCGGGGCTCGATCGCCAACTATGACCAGAGTGGGAATCACTTTAATCAATGCAACATCTGGGACTCCATTAATGGTGAGACCTTTTTTAAGGCGCAAAGTTACTTGACACACTCCCGTCTCACACACAAATCTACCTTTCACGTACAACTTTTCGAAAGAGTGTTTTTCGAAGACAGTTATCTTGCCGATTGCCGATACCAGTGTCAATCCCTTGGGGCGTTATGCCTACCGGCTGCCAATGCAGGCGCGCTTGCACGGTTTGCTCCAGCAAATCGTGCATTTAGACAGGGTGACCATTGAGGGCAAGTTGGGCTCCTAGCAGCCTTGGTTTAGCCGCGCACGAGCTTAGCGCTACCTCGAATGTGTGCGCCGCTCGAAGGGTGTTCACATGCGTTATCTCACCAACGCCCACAACTTGTTCAATCGCTAAATATATTTGCGTATCTAGGTATGGCTTTCTGCCTGGATGGCAGATTAGCACTACCAATCTGGGCATTTGCGCATTGGTAAGTCCTCCCCATATAACTTTTTTACTGCCTGCAGATTCCTCTGGTACCTTCGCTGCTCACCTTCATCCTTTGCTCTTACCGAGTCCACTTCGCTGTCTGACCAGACACCTCCTTCACCTTTATATGCTACAGCTTTACTGAAAAGTTTCGAGACTGTCTTAATAGCAGCTACTCTACCCCTCTCCTTCTCTAGGTCAGCAGCATATCTGCTACTTCCTTCTTGCACTCCACCACGTTGGATCACTGGCATAACCCTAGCGTTTGCCGTCATACCTTTGCTTCTCACACGTACCTCTGAAATGCCACGCTTATCTGCCTCTCGCATCACACGGACGAAGGTCTCATCAGAGACTAAGCCGAAATTGACTTCACTGTTCGTCAACACCCTCAACATTATTAAATCTTTTAAAAGTGCATCGACATCAACGTCGCCCTCCACTGCACCAACCACCAACCACCTATTTGCAACAACAATGAATTCTGACAATTAGGTACTGAAACAATAAGCGTGTAACATCTTAAGCATGTTATAATCTTCTGTTGAATGACAATACTAACAATGGTTACAACAATTATTTTGCACTTACGAGCCACTTCAGGGTCACGTGCTTCTAGCTGCAACCCCCATTTTAGAAAAAGGCACTTCCCATATGACACTTTACCTGCCTGCCGAAATTTAGATCTGGCAACTTTCCCTAATCAGCTGTAGACGTGTCGTTATACCTTATAAGAATTAACATGGGAGCCTGCGGACTAGTTACTAGTTACTAGTCACTAGTTACCAGTTACTAGCCACCAGTAACACAAATTCAACGTTATTGAAGACACTTTTTCTCCATTAAGGACACATTCCCACATTTTCGTGTTGTCGTTTTCTTCGTTACTTGACGCCTGATTCAAATGATTTGCAAAGATTTCTACCGCATGGGGAATTTACACCAGTATGCTGAAATCAGGTATAGGTTGGTTTCAGTTAAAAGACACAGTCTGCTAGTCCGGCCGCTTTTTTTTTTCATCAACAATCATTTTTTAACAATCGGATGTCTACAATCGGACGATCTACTGTTACTTGACGGCGACACACTAGCGTGTGTCTAGATTTTTATTCTATTGCGTTGGCACCGCTTTAAAATTGTGTGCATGGCGAAACTCTACTAGAGCATTTTGGGCCTAACGGGAAGGAAAAGCTGTAACAAATGAGCCATTTTTTGTGTGTTAAAAAGAAATTTAATGTTAAATTTAGGGTTTAACTAGTAAAAAGCGCAGTAATTTATACAGAGGTACTCAAGTGTTATACAGTTGACAGGTACTAAAAATTCAACTGAAGGTAATAAATAACTTAACAGTAAAAAGCTTTTGATTAGTACATTTCGTACGTACTACAGTGAAGAAAATATTTACAGGTTTAAAAAGTAAATTTACATATGGTAAATTAACAATGCAGTAGCTAAATTGAGTTTACAATTTTTGTAATGCATAAGCTACAAGTTAAAGTGATCCACCCAAAACCAAAACTGGTATAAGAGCAGCCGCCAAGTTTCCAAAAAGGGTCGGCCTTTAAAAGTAGTGATATCATTCAACCAGGGAAAGGGCGCCAAGGTTAATCCTATTAGCCAAGTTAATAGCAGCTACTAATAGTACGAAAGTTAAATGAAAACTAGAAGATTGCTACTAGCGGTAGCAACCTTCAAGTTTTCATTTAACGTCCTAAGTATTATTTCGTGCGAATAACTTAGCTAATAGGATTAATCTTGGCGGCCTTTCCCTGGTTGAATGATATCACTACTTTGAAAGGCCGACCCTTTTTGGAAACTTGGCGGCTGCTCTTATACCAGTTTTGGTTTTGGGTGGATATCACAACTTTCATAGGCCTGTGAATACAAAGAATTCCACTGTCTAATAGTCACCTGTCCCTTTTTTGTGTGGAGTGTCTATAAATTTTCTAATTCATAATTTTTACGTTTGCCATATTGCCCAATTAGCCATTACACCAGCCAAATGGACACGGTTTGGCTTATTATATGCCCATGTTTCACATGCTTTAATTTATTTAACCCGTTTTTTGAGAGCACTGGCTAACAAACGCTGATTTTCGCTTCGCTCACTCAATCAGCGCATCCCCCTTCACTTGGCCTTCCCGAGGTTAACGTTAATCATTCAATTCAATCATGAACACATACTACAAACTCACGGAATGGTAAATGTTCATACAGTTCTGATATTCTGTTAGCAGACGGGGATTACTAAAACTAATCAACTCACCAGCTGTTTAAAATCATTCGCCTTTTACACTAGACTGCATGAACAGTAAGTCTACATAAAATAAAATGTCCGCGTCACGTTATTGAGGACACCTTTTCTCTATAAAAAACACGTTCCCACCTGTGCTGACGATGTGCATTTTGTTTCCGAATCTTCTTTGCAGCATAATTGTCCCTTTTATCGTCGTGGGGCAGATAATTCAGTTTAGACTCGTTTACCGTAAAAAAAAAAAACGACCAAACCTTTGCAATAAAAGATAAAGATATTCTGTCTCTTAGTGAACTACCTATTTGCGAAAGCGGTGCATTCTGACAATTAAGTACTGAAACGATAAGCATGTTATAATCTACTGTTGGATGACAATACCAACAATGGTTACAACAATAATTTTGCACTTACGAGCTACTTCAGGCTCTTCAGGCTTCTATTGCAACTTTGCCTAATGAGCTGTAGAGGTGTTTTTATACCCTATGAGAATTAACATGGGAGCCTGGTGATTAGCTAGTTACTAGTTACTAGTCACTAGTTATTAGTGACTAGTAACAGTCAATGTTATTGAGGACACTTTTTCTCCATGAAGGACACGTTCCCACATTTGAGTGTTGACGTTTTCTTCGTTACTGGACCCAAGACACCTGATTCAAACGATTTGCAAAGATTTCTACCGCATGGGGAATTTACACCAGTATGCTGAAATTAGTTATAAGTTGGTTTCAGTTAAAAGACACAGTCTGCTAGTGAAGGCCGCTTTTTTTCATCAACAATCATTTTTTAACAATCGGATGTCTACAATCGGATGATCTACTATTACTTGGAGTCGACACACTAGCGTGTGTCTAAATGCATAAATTGTTAACGTTAACAGCAATTTATAAGGTATAAAGTTTACAAGTTATAAGTAAACACAAGTCTGTAGCCTATGTGGAAAAGTTTGCTAATTTGTGTAAAGTGTGTGGTTATATTCACGCCATCTAATTTATCGGGCGTTCGCTTACGCATGACATCAATCTGTAAACTGGGCTTGGTAGGTTGAGTAGAACGGTTAAGTGTAATACATGTAGTATTTTAAGGTTTGGGCGTAAAGCTAAGCCACTTTTATGCCGTTCATGGTTTACCTGGGTAGCGAATCGCCCTTATTCAAGTATTTTGTACCAATTTTTGAAAAAAATATGACGTCCGCATTGCCGCTGTGGAGGGTTTTTAGCGTCTGCTAAGACAGTAGTATGGATGTAACATTTATTAAATAATTCTGACGAAATTTTTTAAAGGATAATTACATCCATTTTGATATGCATGCTTTACTTTTGGATCATTTACACAATAACTAAACACAAGAATTGCGGTAAGAATACGTTACGTACGTCCGATACAACAATTTAATTATTGCATCACCAAAACACGACACGGAGGCCGCCATTATTTTGCTGGAACGCGCAGAAATTAATGCCGACAGATGTCACTCTTCGATTTCGACTCGCAGCCGATTGAGATAGCTCTATCGGCTGTGAGAGCTCGAGCGTCTGACGGCCTTAGCTGGCCGACAGTTGTAGTGTTGAGTTGATTTAAACGGGTTAAAGGGGAAATTCTATTGAGAATTTGAAGATTTAAAATTTAAAATTAGTTTTAAATTTTTGTGCTTCTCGCTTGTAAATTTATGAGCGACGAAGAAATAGAATTCAAAAGCAACCCGGTAAGGAAATCAGCTAAGGGTTTTAGCCAAATTTTTGACGAAACTCTGGAATTAAATACAGGCGTATTATCGGAAAACAGTGATTTTGTCACGCAATTTATGTGCGCCTAACGCATCTATGACTCAGTCGCTGACTGAAATCAATAAATTACTAGAAGCCACCTTGTGTCCAAAAATGAATTACTTATGTGAACGAGTAACGTTTCAGAAAAGGGATCAAGCCAGTTTTCCGTGTAAATTTTGGGATACAATATTCCGGTTTTTGTTTTTTTTGTTTGTTAACTGGAACCCCAAAGAGCACAAAAACGCTTATTGCCACTTCCGGAACCTTTGCAGAGGGTCGGGGGATGGGTGGAGGGGAAGGGGGAAGGGAAGTGCATTGCCGGTCACTACGTTTTTGGCCATAACTTTCTTAATTTTTATGATACAGAACCCTAATTTGGCTCAAATTAGCGAAAATTTAATTACCTAAAACTTTTATTCTGTACAAAATTTGCCTAACACAAGATATTTACCTGTTATAGGTAGAAAGAACTAAAAAGCATTAATATTTTGTTAGATATTTTTGCAAATAAACAGTTAATTTCGATTGTCAGACATATTTTATATGCTTTTGTATGATAGCACTGCCGACTAAGTACTGTTTAAAGGTTAAAAAATAGGTGTTCTTCCTTTTTAATCACTCATACATACTCAGCAGCAAGCACAGCCATAGCAGGTGGAATTAGAAAGAATCGTGTACAGGATGATGGATTTTTGGTCAATCCAACTGTACCACCAATTGGCTTTCATACTTTTGTTAACACGCTCTAAAGCATGGTCAGCTCCAATTGCACAAAATGGGATTATGTTTCTGTTGACAACCTAGTTTCCCATACAAAACTGTTTATAAACTTTAGGGCTTTCAGTTTCTACCATTAGCATTTCAGCCAAGTACACCAGTATCATTCATGCGTAACGATGTTAACATGAGCAAGGACGTACTTAACAAGTCCATCTGGCGAAGAGAAGTGAAATCTCCTGTCATGCGCCGTTCCTTAATACGTTAACCAACTGGCATAATTCAGTAATCATTGTACATAAAGTAATACAGCCTATGCTGTTGTATTCTTATCCAAAATTGCAGCGAATTCATCCATTGCTAGGAAGATTTCACAAACCACTAGTACATTTTTAGCTTTCTTGCATGCCATTATCATTGTTTTATTGTCTTTGGTTGAAAATGTTTCTTTTAGGCATTGGATTTTTTTTTCTAATGATTTTTTCTAATGATTGTTTTTTTTTCTTTTGATTCCGTACGCTGAGATCTAAGGAGTAAACATGATCTTCCATGCCTCTACATACGGTACATATTTATTCTCTAGAATGGAGCTTGTTGCTACAGTCATACTAGTCCACGGTTTTCAATGAAGTTTCCAATGCATCTAAGCATAACCACGGTTATGTTTAATTCCCTGACCTGAAAACAAAATGGCCCATGGCAGGTTTGGTTATTTGCAGTTTTTGATCTTGGATGTATAAGAAAATGTCCAATTTGTTTTGCGTCCTGGCCCATTACAATGTGTTTAAAACACATGAACCAGAACAGCGTACAACGTTGACCATTCTCTTTGAGATGCAAGTGTCAGTGGGGTAACAGGGACTCCAGTCAAAAGCTGTTGTTGCATAAGTATCAAATGCTTACCATTTAGGGATACGTGATTTTTAAGACAACTCTTCACTAACGTCAAATTACATATCGTCTTACAAAAAGCACTCTAATTTTATTGTATTCTTTTCCTGTAACCCATACCTTAATATTGTTACCTTCAGTGTGGTCTACAGTATATGAAATTTTGAAGTTAGAATAACTTAGGCATTTTAGTATTAGTATGGCTAGCATAGAACAGTCTTTAAGTAGAGTTGCCGAATCAGAAAAAAGGATTACAAACAAAAACGTCAAGTGTGCCGTAAAAAAAGGGGTTATATGATTGAATTTTCACTTGTTAAAATGTAAACGGATAAAAATTTATGCTTTTTAATTGAAATAATCAAATGTACAATTGAGAAAATTGCATATGTTTAAGTGCTGTTGTGCTTTACTAATCATACAGTATATTTAAAACGTTAAGCACAACAGCACTTAAAGAGATGCAATTTTCTCAATTGTACATTTGATTATTTCAATTAAAAAGCATCAATTTTTATCCGTGTTCATTTTAATACGTGAAAATTCAATCATATAACCCTTTTTTTTCGGCACACTTGACGTTTTTGTTTGTAATCCGTGTACCTTTTTTACGGCTATGGCGTCGCGCTACAAAGGTTTATGCATGCAGTCGATTGTTGCTGGCCACTTTGAAACAATTCAAGTCAGCTCTGAAAGTCTGTATCTGCGAAATAAATACGCAATTCTTTCGTTTTTAGCTGCCAAGGCCTCGAAATTAACAACGCAGCTTAGTTTGGTTTAAAAATATATGTTTAACTGAAACACTGATTCTTTCTTTCGAATGATTTATTCAAGGCCTTGACCCTTGGCCGTACGCCTTTTCCAAACTACGAATACATAGCCACAATACACATCACATCACGAAAACCTTACCCTACCACACAGCCACCACCATATACAGCCACTTAAGGAATGTTTCACCAGGCACAAACTACCATCTCTTGGTCACCAGAATGAACACTATACACTGCACTGCATACCCTGTTAAACTTCAATACCTGCACACACACAGAACCTAGCAACAGTCCGTAGCTTGATTAACGGTGCTTTCCCTTGCGTGAGTGACAACAACTCCACTGCAGCGTTGCGGGTCCCACCCAATATGCCAACATCCGGCTCTGGTCAGCATACTGTCCACATCGAAGCAGCACATGTTCTGGCGTTTCCTCCACCCGACACGCCGGGCACTAAGGCGCCCTTACCCACCCAAACCGAAAACGATGTGAACGGAGGAGCGTATGGCCCGTGCACAGCCTGGAAACCAGCTTTGCATCTCTGTAGCTCAACCTGTCCACAGCTGTCCACGAGGAACAGGCAGGCTGCAAGGCGTAGAAGTCCCTAGCAACATGCATCGTGTCCCATGCCTTCTGCCACATCTGCCACGACCACAACTGCACAATCGGATGGCGCCGAAAGAGCCAAGAGAACTTCTTCGCAGTCCTTCTTCACCGCCTCCCGCACCAGTCTGTCAGCCAACACATTCCTTTGAGTGCCACAATGACCCTTTGTCCAGGGAAACGCCACCACACTAGAGCGCAGAGCAATCCAAAATTTCCAAAGAATGGAGAAAACCAAGGGGTCACTCACTACCAGCTGCTCTCATGAAGATCGAAGGAGCTTGAGACTTGAAAGCGAGTCAGTGTGCAACGAAAACATAGGCAGCTGCAAATCTATCGCCACATCAAGCGCAACCGAGATTGCTAACAGCTCACACAATATACTTGATGTAACAGACGACACAAACCGCTTTTCCGCAACCGTTAAGGATGGGACAACAACACCTATTCCTCCAACTTGCTCCTGTGCACAATAAGACATACCATAAAATATGTCGCACCCAACAGCAGTCTGCGCAAAAATTTCCCTCACATCCGGGCACCACTCCCAGGGACTAAGCAGCATAGCATATGCCACAGGTATAGGCCGGTTCACCACCTGCTGGAGGAGTGTCACACCCATACCAGCTTCTCCCAAGATATCCCTGGCTCTTTCACTTAGCAATCCGTAATCCGTCAATATCCTGCCAACTGGGTCGCTCTCACCACGGCTCAAATTACGCAAACAGAGGGCCACCAGTAATTCATTGGCACGGTATTCCACCAGTAATTCATTACACTCTACCCAGAGCGCTTGCACTGGAGTGGATGCTACGCACCCTGATACAAGCCGCAGGCCAACATTCAGAGCAACCTGCAGAACTCTAAGATGCCGTGTCTCCCCAGCCATAAACGGCAAGTGGTAAGCCACCACCGAGCGCATGAAAGTCCTGTAGGCCGACAACAGAGTTCCCCTGATGGTAACACTACCAGAGCACAATGCTTTCAGAATCGACATTCTTGCCTGCACCTTATCCTTTAACTTGCCTACATGTTGGATCCAGTCCAATGCTGAATGCAATGTGACCCCCTCGATATTTGACACTGGATTTCGGGCTCAGTACCAAATCCCCAACACTCACCCACACTTGCTCAAGCTGCAGTTTCTCATATTTGGAAAACTGTACCACTTCTGTTTTTGCTGGAGCAAGAAAAAGACCTCTATCCCGAAGAAGGTGTTCAATCTCACACAACACCCCTTGTGTCTGGTGTACCATCTCATCTCACCTATTTCCAACGAACAAAACTGCCACATCATCTGCATAGCAGACAATGTTAGCAGAGGCACCAACCTGAACTAGCACATCGTTGATTGCAAGTGCAAATAGAGTCGGGCTTAAACAGTTCCCCTGAGGTGCTCGAATGGGAAGACCAGCACCCGTCAACCCTGGTCGCAAAAGTGCGATCTCCCAACAGGGAAACAATGGTGTCCACCAGTTTCGGGCTAACCCCCATCCTCTGCATAGCCGATTTCACCCACTCAACAGACACAGTGTCGTAGGCCGCTTTTATATCCAAGAAAATAGCCAGCACCACACGACCTTGTGCCCAGGCTTCACGTATGCTGGAGAGTAGGAACAGGACCGCATCCTGTGCACTTCTGTTCAGACGGTAACCAAACTGCACATCAGCTCGACACTCGTAATATTCCAAGTACTAGCTGATCCTTCTCACAACCATCCGCTCATACACCTTCCTGATGCAGGACAGTAATGCTATAGGCCTATAGTTCACAAGCTCAGCCCTGTTACTGCCCGGTTTGTGAACCGGGACCAGGATGGTAAACATCCACGCTGGCGGTAATGGCGACCCGCCCAAAAACTGCTGGAACAAATGCAGCAGAGATTCATGCTTCTCTTTACTTTGTCTGCTCAAATCACTGTACATGACCCCGTCTATCCCGGCCGCACTGGCACTTTTCCATTTCGCCAATGACACCTTATACTCAGAAATATCCCATGGCAAGTCTCCAGCTAACGTCCTCACCACTAGTGGAACTTGTGGCGGTGGAACACCCTCAGAAAGCCCGTATACACTTGCAAGCCTTGTTAAAGGCATCAGCCATTGCTTCTCCACGCAGAAACTCACGGTCATTATTGGTGGCTGCCATACTATATACCCACATCTACCTCGATCTACCATTGCCCGAACTCAGAACTTTCCAGGCCTGTGCAAGCGTGGTTGACTTCCCAATCTGCTCACACAAACGCTCACCAAACTGCTCTTTTTCATGTCTGAGTATATACCGTGATTCCTGACATACACCCCTGTACATTAACCAATTCTCATCACATAGGGAACGCTTCCACCGCTGATAAGCCTTCCGTCTGTCCCGCACAGCCATCGTGCAATTACGTGTCCACCACATTGGGTGTTCTGTGGCTACCACAGCAGCATTTCACAAGCGCGTATGGATATTAGCACCAATCCACCGTTGCAACATGCCATTATCCACAACTGGGCGAGACCGCGTCCACGCATCATGCCCTGACTCCAATCCATGCTTGGGCTCAGACCCTCCAGATGACCTGCGAGGACGTAAGGCTACTGGGAAGTTGTCCTCCCATGCAGGTCGTCAGACACACAGAATATATACTTCCGTGCAACGATGGGAGAGCAAACAAAAAATCCAACACTGACTTTTGGACCCTGTCAAGTTGCCATCTAATAAATGTCGGAGTGTCGTCCTGCATAATATGAAGACCCAAACTGCCAATTGCCTCAGCCAACCGTCACCCATGAACATCAATCTGAAGCGACTCTCAATCCTCGTGATGACTGTTGAAATCATCCCCGATAATTACCGGAGGCGGAAACTGTCTAAACCACATCATCAACTCATCCACTGACGGGCTGCTCGTGACATGCACTATTACTACAGTCGCCCATTGACCTCCCCCAAACTACCATCGCCACAGCATCTACCCCGATAACCGAGTGTTTTAAAATAAACGTGCGATATGGCACTGACCACTTTACAAACACTCCGACTTTAAGCCCCGAATATACAAAATCTGATTTCCAGGCTGACGCATCATAACCATGCATATTATTTGCCTCCTGTATACCTAAAATATCCACATGCTGCAGGAGTTGCTCAACATCACCCAATTTTCGTTGAATGCTATGCGCATTCCATGTTGCTAATGTGTAGACGTTGTTGTTGCATTTAGGTTAGGTGAGAGACTCTGTGCGACACTCCCTCCTATCTCACTACCACTCACAATGCTTATGCCGTGACAACTCAACAATTTTGGAAACTCACTAGGCAGAAGATCAGTACCCACACCAGCACTTTGCGAACTAGTACTCTGCGAGCACACCCTCTGCAATCCCGCATACAAATGCTCATTCATACCATGGTTTTCATGTCGCACAATTTCAATTTCCCGACCTCCACCACTTTTCTCGCACTTTCCACCTTGCACAAGCTCATCTCGCACAATAGCCACATGTCTTGCTCCGTCATCAAATCCCTCCTCTTCCGACATCTTCTCTGTTGCCGTGTCTGGCACAAGCCCCGCATTTTTCTTCCTCCTTGCATTATCCCTCTTTTGTTTTGCTGGGTGCATGAGCCAGGAACCGTCACTTTCCGGTTCTGTCCCTTTCTTTCCTTGTTTCACTTCCAGGTTGACATTATCTACAGCTGCACTATCACTTGTAGGCAAACTCTGCTCCGTTTGGTCAGAGCCTCCAAACGCCGCAGAGAGACACGGAGCGCTCGTGCTCAAGGACTATAGTTCCAGGGCTTTATCTCTTAGTTGCTGCTGTTGCTGTTCAGCAGCGTCTTGCCGGCGCTCAGTTTGCCTTTCTGCATCACTCCCGGACGACTGACGCAAGTCGTAACACAGCTGGCGCGGATCCTGCCAGACACTACACTTCTCGCACCACACTCTCGCACACACACGACGATAATGCCCACGGAACGAGCATCTTAGGCATTTTGGTGCACGATCGCCGACTAATATTAATGCCAGAATGCCTTTAATTACGATTTCATCTGGTACGTCTTCTATTGTTATGTTGTCTCGAAGCCGCAACGTCACGCGCCTGACCGCCGTCTCACACACACTGGTCTGTCCCTGACATAACGTTGTTCAAATCCATGGGTCTCTAGGGTTGCAATGTGTGCAAAACTAGCTGCGACTTGTTGTACAGTTATTCCCCTCGGTAACTACAACAGCGTCGCCTGCACCGTTTGTTCATGGCGATCATAGATTTCCGCCCGGTGCCCATTAATGTCAAGCGTTGCCTTCAACAATATCTGCTTTGCGTTATGCGAGCGCAGCTCCACTTCAAAGGCATGTCCTACATGCAATGATCCCACCGCTGCGATTTCACTCGCCCCCACAACCCTTTCAACTGCTAAATATATTTGCGTTGCTGAATAAAGTCGGCCAGCCGGCGCACACACCAAAACAACTGACTTGGGCATCTGAACATTTGTGAGGCCATCCCATACTGTTTCTTTAAGGCTTGGAATTTCTGAATTGCACTTTGTCCACACCATTCATCTCACACATGCCTTCTTCCACTTCACACTCTTCCCAGCTTGCTCCCCGATTTCCAGTTACTGCCGCACTAAACGATTTGCTTCCAGTTCCAACTTGCTTTCTTGCTGCTTCATCAGCACCACGTTCATCTGTTACCATGGGCAACTGCTCTTCTCCGCCATCTTCATCATCTTGCAATCTTGCCTTCACCCTCATTACTGTGTCTACACCATATCGCCGAACTCGCTTCTCACTTATTCCCATCTTCTCTGCTACTCTCATAACTTGAGCAAAGGTTTCATCAGAAACTACCTCCAAATTCACTTCACTGTTCGTAATAATTTTCAACTTCCACAGTTCTCGCAGCAGCGCATCTACAACAATCAACAACAATCAACTTGAACAATCAACTTTTTAGCAAAGACATGACACGTGCACGAAGAATTAATCTGGAGTTTGCTGAGTAGCATTGTTCCCAAAATACAATGGTCAAAACAATGTAATACAATCAGAATGATCGTTTAGGCTCCCGTAACTCCGGAATGGCTCGACCAATCGAAAAAGTGGTCCCTGTAAGGTTGAAGCCCAGGGAAATTTCAGGCTCTGATCATGTGTCAGATTCTAGGTAGGTGCAGTAGTTTTTTCTGAAACCGTGTCAGCCAAGAACAAGAACAACAACAAGAAGTGAACAGCTTTCAAATTTACGTACGGCTCCCTGTGTTTACTTTTGGACGGAATTGCATAAAGGTTGGTGTTCAGTTAGGAAAAGTTGTTATCTACTGTCTGGTCAAGTTTGGTCGAAATATATTGAATAGAAACGGAGAAATTAATAGTTTTAGTTTTGCTGGAGAGAGGGCTACTATCATATAATGATAATGAACGATTACCTGAACTAGCTCGTAGCTGTAGAACTAGTGTGTTGTCAACTGCTTCTTACAATGCAGCTCTTATATTCCGAAAGTGCATTCATGGAGCAGAAAAGTGAGAGTTCACAGGATCAGTTGATATACTGGATAACATAATTTCTCGTGAGGTGGACGCTTCAGGTGGCTTTGGGGTGAAAAAAGCATTTTATCACACAGAAAAGACGTTGCTGTGAAGAATGCAGCCATTAGTATTTCACAAACTGTTATGGCTATGCCATACAGTGAGAGGCAAGTGAGATGTCCATCTCCTAATAAGATGCAGACCATGTGTCATTCCTCATCACTTTTCTGTTGGTATGGCAATTCACCAAGCCACTAGAAACAAAACTGTTGTCAATTTGCTTCACATATTGGGCGTTTCTATTGAATACAGCCGTCTTCTTAGGCATGAAACTCAATTAGCAGAGTGCATTGTAGACACCATCTGCAATAATAATGTGTTATTATTGTAAGAAAACTATGTATATATTTTGTGCCAAACAACGTTGACTTCATGGAAGATACCTCAGATGGAAACAAGGCAACACACGCCACAACACTGGCTATTTACCAACGTTAACAAGCAGATGATAATGCACCAGTTCTACAGGTACGACATAGTTCTGGAACTCGGTCAGTATCACTTTCTGATTCAGCAACTCTAATTTTGACTGTTCTGTGCTATTCAAACCAATGCCGAGGTGCCCAACTTATCCTGACTTCAAAATTTCATATGCTGTAGACCACACTAAAAGAAACAAAACGAAGGTCTGGCTTATAGGAAAAGCGCACTCTAAAACTAGAAGTTCTCTTCTGCAAAACGATGTACAGTTTAACGTTAGTGAAGAGATTCGTGAAAAATCAAGTATTCCAACATGATCAGCCTTACACAACCACTTGATGCCTTACATAACCACTGCTATGCCTTCGACTGCAGTCATGTCACCCCAATGACACTTGCACCACCATTAGAATGGTCTGCAATGTAAATGGTTCTGCTTCGGGTACAAAGTGTTAACCACATAGTAATGAAGCAGGGCCAAAAAACTGCCTCAGCATTGGACGTGTGCTTATACATCCAAGCTAAACAACTGCATATGAACAAACCAGTCCTGACGTGGGTCATTTTGTTTTCAGGCCTGGGGAACTACGCATAACCATGGCTATGCATTGGAAACTACTGTGAAAACAGCAGGCTAGTTATAGCACGGATTGAAAGTGGCTTGTATAACTCTGTAGCAACAAGTTCCAATCTGGAGGGTAAACACGTACGTAGAGTCATGGAAGCACATTTTAATAACTGTTCAAGCTCTGTTCAGTATTTAACTCGAAACCTTTACAACTTGGCACTCGGCTGATTACTGCAGTCACCAGGAAGAGGTGGTGTTAGCCCGTTTGCATATCGGTCACACCAACCTTATTCATTGCTTCCCTTTGAGGGGGTGGTTAATCCATCCTGGATGTCATTGGTGTCGTCGGCCTCTCACAGTACGTCAGTTTCTTTTTGATTGTCACCATCTTGATGGTGTTTGACACCGTTACCACCTACCGTGGGACAATGGGCGAGGATTCTATCCTATTGTTCGGGGTTCTGCATTTTTTTCAGGAGGTACAGATGTACGATAAGATTCAGATTTGGGCTATGGTTGACATCTCTGTAACGTATGGCACAGAGGCATCCCCGGCCACTGCACTGTGACTGAGGTTGGAGCTAATAACCTAGCTGTCGATGTGCCATTAAACCTCAGTCCCCCTTTACAACGCAGTCGACATCAAAAGCTGCAATAGAATAGGCAGTAAAATGCCTGGAAGAAGTATTTTCAGTCAATGCTTGTTCTTGAATTATGCCAATTGCTTACGGCAGTAGAGACCAGTGACTGGAGACATCACCTCTCTTCACTAGATTGACTTGTCAAGTACCTCTTTGATCACAATAACACTGTTAAGCATAAATGGACAGTAGAAATTGAAAGCTTTAAAGTTTATACACAGTTTTGTGTGCGAAACTGGGCTGTAAATAGAAACATAGTTTGATTTTGTGCAATTGGAGCTGACCATGCTTTAGAGTGTGTTAACAGAAGTATGAAAGCCAATGGTGGTACAGTTGGATTGACCAAAAATCCGTCACCCTGTAACGATTCTTTCTAATTCTACCTGCTATGGCTGTGCTTGCTGCTGAGTATGTATGAGTGATTAAAAAGGAAGCACTTTAAACAGTAGTCGGCAGTGCATACAAAAGCATACAAAATTTGTCTGACAAGCAAAATTAACTTTATCAGCAAAAATAAGTCACAAAAAATGTACTATTTTTAGTTATTTCTGCCTATAACAGGTTAATTTATGGTTTCAGGCAAATTTTGTACGGAAAAAAGTTTTAGGTAATTAAAGTTTCTTTAATTTGAGCCAAATTAGGGTTCTGTATCATAAAAATTAAAGTTATGGCCAGAAACGCAGTGTCTGGTAATGCACCTCCCCTCCCATCCCCCTCCACTCATCCCCCCACTCTCTGCAAAAGTTCCGGAAGAAGTGGCAACAAGCGTTTTTTTGCTCTTTGGGGTACCAGTTAACAAACAAACAAAAAAAAAAAACCGGAATATTGTATCACAAAATTTACACGGACTCCCAAATTTGGCCAGTTGCTCCCCCACTATATGTTACGGAGCTTAAAAAGTTGACTTTGCAGTGCAACTATAGTGTTGCAAACGGCCAGGATCTGGAGATCATGTTTAGGGACAGATTTATTGCTGGTCTGCGCTAAAGCGAAATTCAACTCAAGTTACTCTCTCAAGACCTGAACAAAGTTACTTTTTCAAGTGCAGTTACGTTAGCATTGGCTCAGGAAGCGGCTGAGAAAAACGTATCTCACTTTCAAGGTGCAGCAGCGCATAGGTTCACCACTAGGTTTAAAAACACGTCTAAAAGGTCAAGAAACGTGTGTTGCTATTGTTGTGGCTACGATGGGCATGTAAAAAGCTCACGCAAATACTTAAACCGCAAGTGTTCAAAGTGCCAAAAAGTAGGCCATCTGTCCAGGGTGTGCCGAAAAGGAAACGAGCAAAATAACCATGCTAAAAAGCCTTTTATTAGGAAAGGTCGTGGCCAAAGTAAAAGGAGTTACAAATACTCGAAAAAAAGCCCACATGGTAAAAGAAGCGACTGATTCTGATACTCAGCAAGAAGAGTCTAGTGACTGTGATCTGAGCCCTGATACTGATTTGGAAGTGGATACGGTTATACCAATTTCTATTGTTAATTTTACAAGAGTTCGAGCAGATGACTGGTTTTTAACGCCAGAGGTAAACGGACACAAACTGACTATTTCAGTAGATCTTACTCTATTGCCTGAAAAATGGTATCGCAGGTATTTTTCAGATGTACCCTTGACACCGGCTGGTGTTCACCTTCGTTCATAGAACAGGGGTATAACAAAACCGGTGGGAGAATGCGAATTAACTGTGACCATTCATGGTAAAACAGCAAAGGTTACAGCCATAATTTATCCGGGTACCAGAAAACCTGTTATGGGTAAAGTATGGCTGGAGGCTTTTAGATGAGGATATCAGACAATTTTTTTTTAGAAAAAACTTAGTTACTGCTAATACTGAGATAGAGAGTGTATCACACTGCCAAGTAAATGTTATTTCGGAATCAGACATTTTTGAACGTTTTCCTGACCTATTTTCATCAGGGTTGGGGACTTTCAAGAATTTGAAAGCTCAAATTAGGTTGAAGCCTGATGCAGTGCCAAAATACTGCAAACCCCGACTGGTACCTTTGGCAGTCAGAGGGAAAGTCGAGGCGGTGTTAGACAGGCTAGTAAAGAAAGGTATTTTAAAACCTGTGGATTGTAGCCCCTGGGCCACGCCCACGGTTTTAGTTTTCAAACCAGATGGTAGTGTCCAGATTGTAGGTGACTACTCTGACACTGTAAATCCACAACTGGAAATCGAATACCATCCAGTCCCTAGAGCTGAAGATTTATTCAGTAAATTGGCAGGGTGTGACATTTAATGTAAAGGGTTGTTTCATGGCAAAAACTTCCGTTTGACCTGGCAAGCAGGTTCCGGGGGTTTTTGAAAAGCAAATCGAATGTGTCCTAAAGGATATTCCGTTGGCGTCTCCATTCATGGATGACATCCTTGCAGCCAGTAAGGGTAAAGTACATGATGAAACTCTCCTGAGTGTTATGCAACGGCGTTAAGGTTAAAAAGTCGAAATGTAAACTAAAACAAATTACTATAAAGTATTTTGGTTTCCAGCTTGGTACGTATGGAGTCTCGAATCAGCCGGAAGTGTTTGATGCTATCAAGTTAGCCCCTGACCCTTCAAACAGTCAAGAATTAAAGTCTTACTTAAGGCTTTATAAATCAGTATTCGAGGTTCGTTCCCCTAAAGGCTGTTAGGTCCCCTAAAGGCTGTTGTCACCAAAAGTCACGTGGGAATGGATGGCTAACTGTTCAAAAGCTGTGAGAGAAGCAAGGAAAGCTTTTCTTGAGGCAAGCGTTCTAATTGCAATATGATTTACCACTGAAACTCGTGTGTGATGCGGCCCCAGTTGGGGTGGGTACAAGTTTGATTCATACACTGCCGAGTGGTGAAAATGCGTTTGTATCACACCCTTGAGTAAGGCAGAGGTTTCTTATGCCCAATTCGATAAAGAAGCACTTTTGGTAGTATTTGGGTGAAAAGGTTTCATCATTACCTGTATTGGAGGAGGTTTTTTTTACAAACGGATCAACAAATATTACTGTGGCTATTTGGTAGCAAAGTGACCATCCCTGTTATGGCGGCTGCCCGAATACAGAGGTGGGCCCTATATTTAAATGGTTATACTTTTGAGTGCCAGCATATCCCCGCTTGATGGCTGACTATTTGTCATGGATGCCAACTCCCTACACTCTATCTTCCATGCAAGTACCAGGTTGAAGAGTTATGAACTTAGAAACCATTAACACATTGGCCATTTTACCAGAACAGTTGGAGAAGTATACCCGACTACAGTTTTGACTACAGTTATGTGTTACACTCGAGATGAATGGCCTGATAAAATGGGCAATGAGGATGTAAATGCATTTATGAAGGAGGGGGTCAGTTCTGATGTTGGACGATGTGAGGGTGAGAAGTTAAATATGGAGCATTCTTCCAATGCCAATGTTGATTTACCATCGTTACAATCGCAGCAAACTCCATCGAGTTCTAGAGTAAAAATCTGGCCTTCTCCACACAATCGTAAGATGCCGAAGTTGTCACCGCAAAAACGTGATCAAGTTGCAAAATCATCGTTTCCTGTCAGTGATTACGAGTTTCCGCCTCTCACCCGAGATTGCGACTTCAAAGCGACAATTACGTCGACAAAGTGCTCCACCGACTGTTGCATCACGTTCATCGGTGGAAGTAGCATCGCCGAATCCACCTGTTGCAATTCCGGGAACTGGATCAGGACTGCCATCTAATGATGGAACAGTTCGCAAATCTAATCGTACTCGGCGTAAACCACCGAAACTAGATTTGTGATACACATGATAGGGTTGACAGGGGTTTTCAGCCATATTTTTTGTTCTTTTGGTTCATGTTTTTAAATTTTGTTGCTTTCTTCTCATTTTTCGTGATAAGAATAAATTGTGTGGTTGTTTACTTGAAAATTAAACAAAATTGAATAATGGTTTGCTGTTTGTTACTAACGAAAAAAAAATTTCTAATGGTTGGAAGATTTTTTTTAAATCAAAAATCATATGACGTTTTGCCTGCTGGTTCCGGTTTGGAGTGGTTCTTCTGACCG